>OZ012661.1:42553266-42820766 GCA_963942545.1 Oxycera nigricornis | reverse complement strand
CATTTTTCTTTTAAATTTACGGAATAAAAAATGGAGTTCACTCCTTTCCTCACTGAACAAAGGCTCTCCCAATTTATGGAAACTTTACAAAACCATCAAAAGAAAACCGAATAGCATCCCACAGCTACGTAAACAGGATGGCTCTTCTGTGCACAATGATATTGAGAAGTCCGAGCTTCTTGCTAATAGCTTTCTCGCTTCCCATAGAATAAGCGAGAACCTAAGTGATGAGCATACTGTGAGAACTGTTGATTCGAACCTTGTCAGCGTTATCTCCGATTTTACCCCCGTAGATCATGTGCAATTCTCTGAGACCAAATGCACAATCCGTAAACTTAAAACCAAGAAGGCTACGGGTTGTGATCAAATCCCCAACACTTTACTAAAGAATCTCCCTAGAAATGCTCTTATAATTCTCACCTATTTATTTAATTGCTGCCTCAAAATAGGCTACTTCCCCCATCGCTGGAAGAATGCTATTATAATACCCATTTGCAAACCTGGTGCAGATCATAGCAATCCCACTAGTTATCGTCCTATTAGCCTACTCCCTGGCTTAAGTAAAATCTTCGAACAAATTATCCTTACCCGAATTCGCAGAAAACTGAACACCCATGAGATAATCCCTAAGTTCCAGTTTGGTTTTCAACCGAAATTTTCAACCAATCATCAGTTAAGCCGAGTAGTGAAACATGTCAAATTGGCTCAACTAAACAAGCAGTCCACCGGTATGATAGCTTTAGATATTGAAAAAGCTTTCGATTCAGTATGGCACAAAGGATTGATTCACAAACTTTGTGCCTTTTCATTCCCGATTTACTTAGTCAAAATAATTCTATCCTTCCTGTCCGAGAGAAGCTTTCAAGTGAAAATTCATTCTACGTTATCTACTCCTCGGTCTATCCCGGCTGGGCTCCCCCAAGGAGCAATACTCAGTCCCACTCTCTACAACATATACACAGCTGACACTCCTACAACTGATAACTGCAATATTGCCATGTATGCTGACGATACTGCCATCTATACATCCGCAGAAAATCCGGACGAAATATTGAATACTTTACTAATTCAATTTGCGAAATAATTCAGCTAAGACGTGGGGTAAATTGAAGACATATATTATTAAAGAATTCTCTGAAACGATGAACAGTAAACAAGTGCATGAAGAATTGGCTGCAGTGATGAAAAAAAGTGAGGAATCTTATGAGGACTATGTTTATCGTGTGCTAGAGATGGCAAGTCACGTTGATATCGAGTTGGATGCAAAGTTGCAGTACATTATCGACGGCATTCACGATGACGAAGTGAACAAGTCAATTTTATATGGTGCAACAACGGTGAAAGACTTAAGAAAAAAAATGAAGCAATACGAAAGGCAAAGAAAAAATACTAGGATGAAAACGCGCGGAAAACAAGGCCAGAAGAGTGATAAAAATGACGAGATGAAAAAGACGAATCCCACACGAGATGGTGCAAAGTCTAAGCATGGCTTTAACTGCGGTAATAAGGCGCATTTGAGTGTCAATTGTCCGGACACAGGGAAAGGGCCGAAGTGTTTTAACTGTGAGGAATTCGGGCATCTTTCTACGAGGTGCCTAAGACCAGAAAAGAATCATAGGGGCGAAAGAGGGAAAGATGAGAAAAAGGAGAAAACTCCATGTGACGCCCTGATGACGGGGGACAAGAAAACATATAAGCACGCCAAAATATTGGGTCGAGATGTTACAGCTGTATTGGACTCAGTTAGCGAGTTACATCTGGTGCGATCCAGTTGCTACGTGCGGCTCGGAGCTCCGAAGCTCGAGGCAAAAATAATTCCCTTCGATGGTGTGGGTGCGTTGAACCAACGCACACTTGGATGTTTCGAGGCGGAAATAATCATCGATAATTTGTCATTCACATTTGATTTGGACGTAGTTCCGGATGAGTTTCTCGGACACGATTTGTTAGTGGGTGGTGAATTATCCGACCTTGCTGAAGTACGAGTAAAACACAGGCGAGCTGTGTTAAAGAAAATCGAGTCGATTGAGAATACAGTGGAGACCAATGACGCTGGCTAGAACGAAGTGTTGAATAACAACGTGGGCCAAGTGACGGAAAATGATTATGACGTTTCAATCCGACATGTGATTGATCCAGAAATTTAAGACGAACTGCGAGAATTAGTTGAGAACTATGTACCGGATAAAACTAAAGATACAGGAGTGAAAATGCGTATTATGTTGCAAGACGAGATGCCTGTATTTCAGAATTCACGACGACTCTCGGACGAACAGAAAAAAACAAGTGAACAAAACGATTGAAGAATGGATTGAAGGAGGTGTCGTTCGACCAAGTGTATCCGATTACGCTAGTCCCGTAGTGTTAACTGAGAAGAAAAATGGACTTATGAGACTTTGCTGTGATTATGGGTCACTGAACAAAGACATATTAGAGCAATTTTTCGGTCGCTAATTACAAGTGGCGTAGTGCTTGTGTACCTTGATGACTTGATTGTTCCTGCTAAGGACGAGAAGGAAAATCTGGAGAAATTAAAAATTGTATTGAAAACGGCGAGTGAATACGGTTTGGTGATTAACTGGAAGAAATGTGAATTGCTGGCGAAGAGGGTTGATTACTTGGGATACATTGTGAAGGCCGGACAGATCCAACCCTCTGACAGAAAGACAATAGCAGTGAAGAAATTCCCAATTCCGAAAACAGTGAAACAGGTGCAAAGTTTTTTGTGACTCACGGGGTATTATCGAAAATTTATTCCTCAATTTGCCGTGCAAGTTATGTATCCATCGGCATTAGCTTCTTCTGGCGTAGATACTATTTTAGCTGACGCAACAAAGTATCTTAAAGAAAAGTCCAGACAAGACCAAAAGGGTGAATCCGACACCTGCACAAGTGCAGACACTAGGTCAGCACTTTATGTTAATAAAATGATTGACACATGAGCTTCTCGCCCCCAGTTGCCTAAGCCGCATTCGCACACGCACAAGCGTTCAACTCGTTTTTTTCGTAATAAATAATCTCTTGCATTAAAAAGTTCGGTGGTTTTACTTTCGGTAGCTAAGTCCTAGCTGAATCTTTTATTTTTTTCGCTCCAGCTCGCACCCCCCACATAACTGGCGCAGTCGGTAAACCAGGTTAGAAAATCGCGAAGATACTAACCAATAAAAAAAAAGTGTTTAAACTTAAAATTGTGCTAATAAAGTGTTCAAAAACCGTGATCCGCGAACGGAAATTGTGCTAAATAATATAGCCCCTCTCGATACAAGAAAGTTCCTGTCGCCGAATTGGAGACAGTTGAATGGAGTATTGAAGGGAGTTTAACAAAATAATAATAAAAGTGAATGAGCAGAAGGGCGGCAGAAAGTAAAACCAATTGCGACAAAGGTAGAAGCTTTTACTTACATCTAGAAATGGAAGCAGAGCTTGAGAGGCTACAACAGCAAGTACGTGAACGAGACGAACAGCTAGCAAGAGCGTTCGAGCAACTGAGGGAAGAACATCAAGTCCAACGACCACAAGGACATAGAATTCAGCAAGAAGCAGTAATGTCAACGGACAGAGTGCTTAAGGAATTGCGACACACTAGCACATTCACCGGCAAAGGAGATGTGTCAATTAACTCATTTATAACTAGCACGGAGTACTACCTTAGTAGTATCGTTGATCCAGTTCTTAGGAGTTTGGCAACAAGAGTTATTTTCTATGAAAAACTGCAAAGAGATGCGAAACAGGCCGTCATCGATGTGCACGACACGGGAGATTGGGAAACCATAAAGGAGAAACTGAAGCTACGCTACAGACCAGACATCGAGCCGTACGAAATCTACCGGCAAATAAATAAATTGAGAGCGAATACCGTCAGCAATTTAGCCTTAGAAGTGTTTAAACTAAAAGTAAAAGCAAATGAATTGAAATTGTATTTCGAAAATGATAATTGTATTGATTTAACAAATGTAGAATCGGTTCTGGTGAATACAGTGAAAGAGATGACACAAGGTGTCTTATTAGAAAAAATTTATGATGAAAAGGATCTGGAAAAAATATTAAAAAAGAATATAAAAAACTAGATAGAGATCGTCAAGAAGTGAAATTTTTTCCAAGAAATACAAATTCCAATAATAGTAGAAGTTATGATAATTATCAGGGGTCAAGGCGGGTCTACCAACGACAGACACAACAAATGAACGACAATAGTGCAAATAACATAATGCAAAACAGGCGACAGAATTTTAGTTCAAACCATTGGCAGAACAATTCGGGAAATTTTGGGAGACAAGGTAATCAAAATGTACGAGGGGACTACGCAAACTATAATTCAGGCCAATACAGGAAACACAATACGGATAACCATAGGAACAACAATAGTTCCACTCAATATAGAAGAGTAAATGGCAATCTGGATCAAAAGAGATATAATTCCGGGCAGTATAGACAACAAGCAATAGAGCCTATGGAAATAGATAATATCCAAAACCAGCCTATGACGTCAGGAAGGAGCCATTGGCAACAGCAAAATAGGATAAACCAATATCGCGAAAGAAGCAACAATACTCAAAGAAAGTTTTTTATAAATTAGCCTCGGAACAATTGCCAAAAATCGAAATAACTATAAATAACGCTAAGTTTGTTGCCTTATTAGATACAGCGTCTTCATTTAGTATCATAGATGTTAGTATAGAAGGGTTCATTAAAAGAAATATTAAGCCACTTCATTTCACCACAATAAATAGTAGGGATGTAATGAAATACGAGGTACATACCCCCTCTCCGGATGAATTTAAATCACATCCAGGATCTATGGTTAGGTGGAAAGCCAAAAAACTTTATAATCGAAAATACCAATTTATAATAGGAATTGACTTATTATAAAATTTAGCTGCCAAGATAAATTTAGAAGATAGAACGGTTACAATAAATAATAATGTTGTCAAGTTTTCAGAAGATCTTTACCCTTATAACTCCAACGAAATATGTGCCCTTCAGACAGTTGGAAACGACTATCTGAAACATTTAAACCTAGAGCATTTAAAGGAAGAAGAATATAGGGAAATTGCAAAAGTGATACACGATTTCGAACATATATTTTTCAAGGAAGGAGACGTACTCACCAGTACGAATAGCATACAGCACGAGATAAGGACTACAACGGATATGCAAATTAACTCCAAACTCTACCGATACGCTCCTGTTCATGAACAAGAGGTCAGAAAACAACTAGCAGAAATGGAAAAACAAGGAATTATCCAGAAAAGCAATTCGAGATATTCCAGTCCGCTAGTAGTAGTTCCTAAGAAAAGCGAAAGCGGAAATGAACAACAATACCGTTTATGCATAGATTATCGGGCTTTAAACGCGATGACTATTGATGATCAATATCCGCTGCCAAATATTGAAGCTGCCTTCGATAAATTAGGAAGAGCACAGTTTTTCTCGACCCTCGACTTAGCGAAAGGGTACCATCAAATACTAATAAAAAAAGAAGATAGAGAAAAAACAGCTTTCGTGATTCTTCAAGGTCTGTATGAGTTTTTAAGGATGCCGTTCGGGTTTAAAAATGCCCCAAGAACATTCCAAAGGCTCATCAACCGAATTTTGAGAAAATACAGTAACGTTAATTGCATTGTTTATCTGGACGACATCTTGATATTCAGTACGGCGTTAGCCGAACATGTGCAAGCCATTCGACCGATCTTGAAGGCACAACATGGATTGAAGGTGCAAATAAATAATAAATAAATAAATAAATGCAAATTTATGCAAAGGGAGACCGCATTTCTTGGGCATATCGTCACAAAAGACGGACTGAGACCAAATCCAGAGAAAGTTAGTGCCATAGAAAAGGTACCCTTCCTCCGAAAACGGAAAAACAATTAAAAAGTTTTCTTGGTCTCAGCGGCTACTATAGAAAATTTATACGCGATTACGCGAAAGTTGCGCAACCAATGACGAAATATTTGCAAAAGAATACTAGAATCAACCCTCACGATCCTAATTACATAGAGGCCTTCGAGAAGCTAAAAACCCTCATTTGTTCGCAACCAATATTAAGATTCCCCGATTTCAACAAAACGTTGCACCTTACTACGGATGCCTCTAATTATGCGATAGGTTCCGTCTTGTCCCAAGATGGACATCCTATCTGCTTCGCATCAAGAACGCTGAGTTCCCATGAAAGGAATTACGCAGCAACCGATAAAGAATTTCTTGCCATCATGTGGTCTGTGAATTATTTTAGACCATATTTGTATGGGAAGAAATTCAAGATTTATACGGACCATCAACCGATAAAATTTCTGCATGCTAAATATAGGGGCAAAGACTTGTCGCCACGTCACCAAAGATGGCTCCTGAAACTAGGGGAATACCAGTTCGAAATCGAATATTTAAAAGGTCGCGAGAATAAAGTTGCAGATTTTTTGAGTAGGATTAAAAAAACGGAAGAGACGGAATCGACCAAAACTACCAGTAATGCGAATACGTATTCAGATTTAGGAATGTTGTTCAATGTTGAAGATGACGAGGTAACTATGGCCACGATTCACTCTGCTAACTTGGAACTCCTGGACCATATCCCGATCAAAGAGGAGATTGTCAATAAATACCGGACACAGCTTATTCTCACCAATAATAAAGTAACGGAAATTCAGATTATTCATAAGAAAAGAATAATTTACATAGCGGAGTATGATTTTCAAAATTTAGATGATATATTGCGAAGGTACATTAAAAAAGGCATTACGGATATCTACTCTGAGCTCTCAGATAACAAATACAATATCGTGGAGGAAAAACTCAGACAAATGTTTTCAAACGACAAGCAAATAAAATTCATTAGATGCTCCTACCGAGCACAGGATATAAAAACTGAAACAGAGGCTATAAAACAGATTTCATTATACCACGTTAAGGAAAGTATGCATTCGGGCATCCAAGAGACTTTTAACGCCATTAGAAATAAAATTTATTTTCCAAAACTGTTAGAAATCATCCAGATAGTAATCAATAATTGCGAAGTTTGCCAAGAAACCAAGTACGATCCCAACCCAATCAAGCCTCAATACCAATATTCTGAAACCCCAACGGATCTAAATCAAATAATCCATATAGATATATATTTCATTATGAAATATGCCTTCATGACAATCATTGATAAGTTTTCAAAGTTCGCATTTGCATATTATCTTCCGGGCATAATACAAAAATTAGAGGAACATTTCATAAAGACAGATAAGCCATCCAAAATTGTTGCAGGGAACGAACTCAATGCATTACAAATAAAAGATTTTCTACGGTCGAAAGAAGTTACTTTGCATATAACAAAGCCAAACAGCCATACAGAGTTAGCAGATATTGAAAGATTACACAATAGCATAGCCGAAAAATTTAGAATATTGACATTAAACAAAACAAAATTTTCCCCGAAAAAAGCCATACAGCAAGCGATAGGAATATACAACGAAAGATTTCATTCAACCGTCAAATGCACTCCAAAAGCCATACAAACCCATGCGGTAGATTTTGATAAAGTCAGACAGAATCTAAAAGAAATCAAAGAGAAAAACTTGATAAAACAGAACGCCAAAAGGGAAGATTACAATGAAACACGAACAACGGGATTCATTAAAAACTACAAAGCAGTGAGGCATAAAGAGAAACCAAAATTTAGAAAATCTAAATTAAATAACATTCATCTCGTGAATATAAAACGAAAACCGAAATTTGCCGATCAGGATGAACATTTTATACCTTTTACAGAGAAGGAGGAATCACTGTTAAGAGAAGCTATAAGAGAAGGTCCTCCAGATGAAATTTTAATTTCAAAATTTAATTTGGATATAACGAGAAAAGACATTGCTTCGCTAATCGGAAGTAGTTGGCTTAAAGACAACGTCATTAACTTTTATACGAATTTAATAATTCAACGAAGTAAGCTGCGAACAGATTCATCTATTCATGCTATGAATACTTTCTTCGTTCCACAACTTATACGGAATGGATATAATGGAGTCAAAAAATGGACCCGGACGACAAACATATTTTCTTTCAATAAAATTCTGATCCCCGTTATCATACATAACGCACATTGGTGTTTAGCGGTTATCAATCTGGAGAATAAAAAAATTGAATACTACGATTCCAGGGGAACACCAAATACAAAGTTATTAGAGGTATTACGGAAATATCTGCAAGAAGAATCAATTGACAAACGTAACGAACCGTTTGATACATCAGATTTCATTATAGAAAACATGAACGATATACCACAGCAAAAGAACAACAATGATTGCGGAGTGTTCACATGCATGTTTGCGGAATACATCGCAAGAAATAGCGAAATTACATTTTCACAAAGAAATATGGAATATTTTCGACGAAGAATGATACTAGAGATTATGCAAGGGAAATTGTTTTTTGAATAATATAGAAATAATTAGAAATGAACTAGCTAGTTTAATAAGAAGAACGAGAACTTCATTATTACTCTTTCCTCTACAAATATGATTTTTCTTAACCAGCACCCTATAAACATTTGCAGATTTTCACAATTATATTATCACTCCTGTTAATGTCGACAACAGTTACGGGACAACTGAACGTATACGAAATACAAGAAGAAACAGGATTTGCAGAAATATATTTAAATCAAATAGACATCGTCAGTAAAACAGACCTGATAGTTCACATCATTGACATACAAGAAATTTTAAATTTGGTTAACGATTTTTCGAGGAATATAGATAGTTTAGACGGACAACATAAAACTCTGTTACAGAGGGAACTGATACATTTGACGTACAAAGTAAAGACAATGAGGAAACCCCAAAGACGAGCAAGAAGAGGTCTAATAAATCTAGTGGGCAACACACATAAATGGTTGTTTGGGACAATGGACGACCAGGATCGACAAGACATCGACAATCATCTAAAAACGGTAGACACTAACGTTCACAGCACAATTACAGCCTTGAACCAGCAATGAGACATTCAAACAGCTTAAAGCAATTGTAGAAAAAGATAGAGCTCTTATTATGAATAAAATGAATAACATTGATAGCATAGTACTCTACAATAGTTTATATTACGATCAATTCTTTAAAATCCAACTCTTAAAAAGCAAAATCGAACATATCCAAGACAACATAGTTTCAGCAAAATATGGCATTATACATCCCAATATTTTAACAGACGACGAAATTCAGGCATATAATTTAGATTTAACTAAATTGGAAGATGTAAAGTTAGGAATGTTAGAATATAAAAAAGATTTACAGATATTTGCCATTAAAGTACCTAAAGCATTTGTCACAGCTAAACTTAAGCTTTTAATACCAATACCAAACAAAAACTTTAAGAAGATTTATTCGCCAACTGACATTGTCTTTGAACACGAGAAACAAATGTATAAATATGAAGAAACGAAATATCTGAATGAATTATCACTAAGTAAAAATTGTATACAGCGTAAGAATTGTAAATTAATAACGAATAATAACACAGAAGTAATTGAAATAGACCCAGAAACAATTATTATCAAAAATGCTGAAAATCTAAAAATAAATCAAAATTGCGACGAAAGAAAGCTGAAGTTGGGTCAAAATTCACTTATTCATTTCAATAACTGCACTATTCAAGCATTTAATAAATATTATACAAATATTGAACAACGATTTCAGGAAAGATTCTTTTTTCCTTGGGATGAGAAATTTGAAAATTTTACTAATAAAATAACTTTTGACGAACTTGTTTTTGACAATGAAAATAACATTAAGGAAATTAAAGAACTAAAATATCATAAAAGTGTATCATATGGATTTTACATGGTACTGATTGTTATACTTACCCTTTTTATTATACGACTTGTAATATATTTCAGAAAACAAAATGTTAAAATTGAGATTGGCAACAGAATTCAGGAGAATTCATCTTGTAAGGGGGGAGAAGTTATGTATCCATCGGCATTAGCTTCTTCTGGCGTAGATACTATTTTAGCTGACGCAACAAAGTATCTTAAAGAAAAGTCCAGACAAGACCAAAAGGGTGAATCCGACACCTGCACAAGTGCAGACACTAGGTCAGCACTTTATGTTAATAAAATGATTGACACATGAGCTTCTCGCCCCCAGTTGCCTAAGCCGCATTCGCACACGCACAAGCGTTCAACTCGTTTTTTCGTAATAAATAATCTCTTGCATTAAAAAGCTCGGTGGTTTTACTTTCGGTAGCTAAGTCCTAGCTGAATCTTTTATTTTTTTCGCTCCAGCTCGCACCCCCCACATAACTTGCATGCAAGATCCCTATCTCAATTGTTAAGAGACGGTATGAAATTTGAGTTTGGGGACAAACAGAAGGCGTCGTTTGAAAAGTTGAAGGAGGCCTTGATTGAAGGGCCAGTGCTCAAGTTGTATCGTGTTGGGGCACAGACTGAATTGCACACAGATGGCGTGTATGGGCGGTTTAGGCGCTGTGTTGCTGCAGAAAGACGCAGAGGCTGGCAGGTTGCACCCTGTCTACTATGCAAGCTGGAAGACGACACCCGCTGAGGAGAAATACACGAGTTATGAGTTGGAGATACTTGCAGTGGTAAAAGCGTTGAAAAAATTTCGAGTGTATTTGTTGAACATTGACTTCAAGATTGTGACAGACTGTAAAGCATTTGTGTTAACGATGAAAAAGAAAGACTTGTCTTTAAGAGTGTCGCACTGGGCGCTGTTAATTGATCAATTCAATTATACGATAGAGCATCAACCTGGTACGTCAATGCGCCATGTTGACGCATTAAGTAGAAATCCAGTTGAGATTTTACTTGTGCAGGAAGGCCGAGACGGTTTGATCGAAAAATACGGAAAGCACAGCAAGACGATCCTGAATTGAAGAAAATTATTAATTCAGTTGAAAAGGGGCAAAATGATGAATTTTCCATGTCGAAAAAAGGCGTGTTGTATCGCGAGAGTGATGGGGATGAACTCATGGTGGTTTCAAAAAGAATGCAGTATGACGTCATTAAACAGGCTCACGAACAAGGACATTTTGGTTGGAACAAAATTGAGTTTATGTTGAAACGTGAATATTGGTTTCCTAATATGAGGCAGAAAATTCCAAAAGTGATTGAAAATTGTGTGAAGTGTTTGCTAAATGAGAAAAAACATGGGAAAGGTGATGGTTTGTTAAACCCCATTGAAAAGGGAACTGTACCATTGGACACGTATCATGTTGACTATTTGGGTCCAATGCCCTCAACGAAGAAGGCCTACAATCATTTGTTTGTCATCGTTGATGCATTCACAAAGTTTGTATGGTTATACCCAACGAAATCGACGACCACAGACGAAGCAATTAATCGAATCAAGTTGCAGGCGGTGACCTTTGGAAATCCCAGGCACAATATCTCCGATCGAGGTGCAGCATTTACCGCTAACACCTTCGATGATTTTTGTAAAGCTGAGAACATCGAACACGTTCTAATCACGACAGGTGTACCAAGAGCAAATGGTCAGGTGGAAAGGATGAACCGCGTGATTATTCCAATTTTGGCAAAATTGGCATCAGACAATCCCATGGAGTGGTGGAAATGTGTTGGTCAGGTGCAACAGTTCATGAATTCAACGCTCAGCAGAAGTACCAAGAAAACGCCTTTCGAATTATTGATTGGCGAAAAAATGAAATTAACAAATGATCAAATGTTGAGACAATTGGTGGAAGACGAATTCATCAAATTATTTGAGGAGCAACGTACAAATCTCCGTGATGATGCAAGAAAGAACATCTTAAAAATCCAGGAGGAAAATAGGAGGACATTCAACTAGAAAAGAAAATCGGCTGGAAAATACGAAGTGGGGGATTTAGTCGCCATTCAAAGAACGCAGTATGGTGGTGGTCTAAAGTTATACCCTAAGTTTTTGGGACCGTACAAGATTGTCACGGTCATGAGAAATAATCGTTATGTTGTCGAAAAGGTCGGAGGCCACAAAGGTCCCAATCGCACGAGTTCGGCAGCAGACTTTATGAAGCCTTGGGTGAAGTCTACTGAAGATTACAACAAGTGGTTCGTAGATGACGACGATAATGGCATCGGAAAAAACGACACTGAGTGAAAATGCGGTATCGAGGACGATACCAGGGCAGGATGGCAGGTTGTAGAATCAGTGAATTAATGAGTAGGCGAACATAATTGTGGAATCAGTGAATTAATAAGTAGGCGAGGAGTCAGGGAGTTCACGTCGGAAAAACAAAAGGATTAGTACGTCAAGCGGCTTTGGAGACAAATCAATTATAATTATAATTATAATTAGTAGAATTATAAAGACTCTTTTTCCGTAATAAAAATAATTATCCTTTGCCCGGTGATTTTGATCCTACATATATACAGTGCTGTGCAAAACTTAAGCAACTCACTACATGTCGGAATGAAAGGGAAAATTGCAATCAAAATATAAAGAATTTTTTTCCTTTTGTGTTTTTAATTTACACGTTAGCATGTTGCTTAAAGCTCTGCAATAAAAAAAGTACATCGGTATTTTAACTGTTCTTTAAAAAAAAAATACACCAACAAAAAGGCTATGCAAAATCTAAGCAACTTTCAAAACGCAGCTACGATTCCCAGTCAGAACAAAAAATAACGGGGATTTCCCGATGTTTTTGTTTTTTCTAATGCTCGTTCCTATTAGATCAGTAAAGATCGTCTTCCCTTTGGGTTTAGTTGTGTCTAAAAAAATAAAATTGAAAATGCAGCGTAATCAATACGATAATAGATTTAAATCAAACGTAATTTCGCTATATTATTCCAAAAAAAAACCAAATAGAGATTGCCAAATCGTTAAATATAAACAAATCTTTAATTTTAAAATGGATTACGAAATATAAAAACACCGGTAGTGTGAAAAGCGTAAATTTTGGTGGAAGGCCACGTAAAACTACCATTAGAGATGGCTTACAAATTAAAAAATTGCTAAAAATTAAACCGGCTATCTCGTCAAAAGAAGTTGTGAAAGAGCTAGGCTTAAATGTCAACTCAAGCACTGTTCGCAGATGGCCAATTGAATTCAATCTAAAAAGCTATATAGCTTTAAAAACCCATTGCACACAAAAAGACACGCAAGGAAAAGGTAAACTGCTCGAACATTTTTAAACATTATTATTTTACTATTTATATCGTTTTATGAATCATTTAGGCTTGAATTTGCTAAAAGCTATATTAACTGGTCAGTTGCTAAATGGAAGACCGTTTTATTTAGCGACGAATCCAAGTTTAACCTCTTCAATTCTGATGGCTTATCCCCTGTGAGGCGTGAGAAGGGACAACAATTGAATCCACACTTCTTTAGGAAAACGGTGAAACATCGGGGAGGAAGCGTCATGGTCTGGACATGTTTCTCAGCATTAGATATTGGTCCCTTTCATAGAATAACAGAAATTATGGACGGATTCATGTATAGGGACATCTTAGAATCTTGAATGTTACCTTATGCAGAGTGTAATATGCCACTTCGATGGGTGTTTCAACATGATAATGACCCGAGACACACATCGAAGTTGGTTAAAGAATGGCTTAGCTCTACAAGTATTCAAGTTCTTTATTGGCCGGCACAATCGCCCAACTTGAATCCTATAGAAAACTTGTTCGGTATATTGAAACGGCGTATGGGAGCAGTACAGTTTGCAAACAAGGACCAATTATTTACAAACCTAAAAGCCGAATGGGAAAAAATTGACATATCAATTTCAAACAATTTAGTTGAAACAATGTCTCGCAGATGTGCCGCTGTTATAAAAAATAACGGCTATTACACGAGATATTAATAAAAGTTGCTTAGATTTTGCACAGCCTTTTTGTTGGTGTATTTTGTTTTGGTTTTTTTAAAGAACAATTAAAATACTGATGTACTTTTTTTATTGCAGAGCTTTTAGCAACATGCTAACGTGTAAATTAAAAACAAAAAAGGGAAAAACTCTTTATATTTTGATTGCAATTTTCCCTTTCATTCCGACATGTAGTGAGTTGCTTAAGTTTTGCACAGCACTGTATATATATATATATATATATGTATGTATGTATATATATATATATATATATATATATATATATATATATATATATATATATATATTAGTGATGTAACGAATATTAATTTTTAAGCATTCGCGAATGCGAATATCTGCTGCCGATATTCGCGAATGCGAATGCAAATACTAATGCAAATTCAACATTTCTCTACTAAAGTTCGATTATTGATTCAATGTTAAAATTGAACAGGTTGAAGGTCAGGAAGGTGTTATTATTTTAAAATGTTACTTGTTTCTGTGTATTATTTTCAGTTTAAAATATGAGATGATTATTTTTTGTTTAAAATCCAAGAGTTTTTATGTCATACATTTTATGTTGTTCTCTGAGAAGTTTAATTGAGAATATTTTTTTTGATACTTAATATTTTTTGTTTTATATAAGAAGAATATTGTTTCAAGTTCAAAATAAAAAAAGATTTAAGTATGTGAAGACTGGTGAAAGTTTAAGTAAAGAATTAATTTTTGTTTGCTTCTGTTTTTGGAATGTCTAATTTGGAACTGATTATTTATAATACAAAACCAATGTCAAATTTCAAAGCAAAGACTGATTACAATTAATATAATTGCAAGACTGCGTTAAGTTAAAACGATAACGGCTTTGTAATAAAAAACAAAACAAAATCGTATTGTTTAATTTACCTAAAGTCATTAACTTTTTTTCGAATGTTCATATTCGCAACATATTCGCATAAATTTAGCGAATGCGAATACGAATATTTAAAAATATGCGAATACTCGCGAATGCGAATATTCGTTACATCACTAATATATATACAGGGTGTTTGGTACTTGGTGAGCACTTTTGTAAGGAGATGTTTCTTGATATATTTTGAACAAAAAATCGTTCTACATGATGGTCCGGATTTCAAAATCTGCGGAGTTACAGGGTGGTCAAGAATAGCGTTTCGGACCTGTACCCTGACTCACTTAAATCGTTATATCTCAAAAACTAATTATCACAACTCAACGTTTTATAACTCATTTTTTATGGAACCAAATTACCTTTCACATCCTAAATTGTAACTGTACCCAATTTTAGGATATTTACTTCAAAGCACAAATTTTTGGAACTTCTTCCCTGAAAATTCTGTGTTCAGTGTCGTTTTTATCAGAAAACCTCATTAGTATATGCCATTTTAATTTTATTTATTTTGTAGGCAATCTTATTGGCTACACAAGTTGCAAACATATTTATGATTTAGGTTTTATCATTTCCCAAGTATTAAGCGAAAATACATATCGCTTAAAAACTAAATATGCCATAAAGTGGCCCTCGTTGTCGATCTACACTCTTTGCTTGAACTGAAACAATTTAATAATGGTTTTTATGCTTTATTTCAAAAATTAGGAGCTACAGTAAATGTTCAAAATGGCCACCTCCATTTTGAATACACGCTAAAGCTCGTTTTGCAAGCATTCTTTTCGTATTCATACTTCTCAGCTGCTGCCTCACTTCTGTCGCAGCCGCATCGATCCTGGTATTTAGGTCTTCCAGTGTTGATACTTCCGTTGCGTAGACAAGGTCCTTCATCCGTCCCCATACAAAAAAATCCATAATAGTTAGATCAGGAGATCTCGCAGGCCAGTGTATTGGTCCATTCCGCACTCTCTGACTGGTCGGCCGTAGTGAGCTGGAGCATCATCGTGTTGGTAAAACATGGAAGCCAATCGTTGCAGGGGAATATCGTCCAATGAGTCCTGCAGATCATGTGTTAAAAAATATAAGTAATTGGTACTATTTATGGTAGGCGGGAGCCGAATAGGTCCAATTAAATCGTTACCAATCACTCCTGCCTAAAAATTTACGCTGAATCTATGCTGATATGATGAAGTTCTTCTCGTGTGTGGATTGCTCTCAGCCCACGTATGCAAGTTGTGAAAGTTCGTGACACCGTCCCTAGTAAATAACGCCTCATCCGTCCAGAGAATGTTATTTAAAAAATGTTCGTTGTCTAATTGTCTCTCAAGGAGCCAATTGCATAATTCCATCCTTTTGGGCAAATCGATGGGTAGCAGCTCCTGCACTGGTGTGTGATGGTAGGGATGTAAACGGAATGCTTTTAAAATACTCCAAACTTTCCATGTAGACACGTTAAACTTTAACGCCAAGCGTCGAATACTGGTTGATGGGTTAGTTTCCACTGCATGTATTATTTCTTCATCTGTCCGTACAGCGATTGCAGGCGCAGGATTTGCGTTTACTCGGCTCGTCCTTGCGCTGCCAGTTTCCCGAATCCTTGTGTAGAGTTGTTGAAACACTCTCCTTGTAGGAACCCGTCGATGGGGATATCTATGTTGATACAACGATTGCGCCGCTTGTGAACTTCCCCGACACTCTCCATATACGTACATAATATCTGCATATTCTTCATTACTGTAGTGAGACATTTTGAATTTATTTTTAAAATGTTAGCTATATCCTGTAGTTCGAGTAATGTACTAAAACTGAAAAAAATTTGAAAGTGGTTCTGTTTTTATAGGTTCTTAATTTTTTTACGTATCCCATTAATAAAGGCGAAGAACAATACCCAATTTTACCTGTCACATCCAGGTAGGTGCACGAATTATATTCAAACTATTGTTAATTTAGTTCATTTTATTGATAGTTGAGATAGTAATGAATGGGCAATAAAAATACTTAAGTACAGCTAACTATTTAACCTTTTTTTTCAACGAGGGCCACTTTATGGCATATTTAGTTTTTAAGCGATATGTATTTTCGCTTAATACTTGGGAAATGATAAAAACTAAATCATAAATATGTTTGCAACTTGTGTAGCCAATTAGATTGCCTACAAAATAAATAAAATTAAAATGGCATATACTAATGAGGTTTTCTGATAAAAACGACACTGAACACAGAATTTTCAGGGAAGAAGTTCCAAAAATTTGTGCTTTGAAGTAAATATCCTAAAATTGGGTACAGTTACAATTTAGGATGTGAAAGGTAATTTGGTTCCATAAAAAATGAGTTATAAAACGTTGAGTTGTGATAATTAGTTTTTGAGATATAACGATTTAAGTGAGTCAGGGTACAGGTCCGAAACGCTATTCTTGACCACCCTGTAACTCCGCAGATTTTGAAATCCGGACCATCATGTAGAACGATTTTTTGTTCAAAATATATCAAGAAACACCTCCTTACAAAAGTGCTCACCGAGTACCAAACACCCTGTATACTCAGAGTCATAAGTCTACAAGCAACCAATAAAAAAGGGTTCGTAAGAATATATTTTAAATATCAATCAATTTATTTAATTCAATTTTTATTTTTCTTAGACAATAATAAAAGTAACATGTTGACGCCAAATTTCTTTCAACGTGTTAGCTAAATAGCCGAGATAACGGTACTTTTGTTCTTCTGGGTAGCAAAACAAAGAATCAAAAGTCTACAAGCAATAATTATAAAAAATTTTAGAATGTTAAAATTAAATTTTTCGTATAATTTAATAGTTAGTCGGATAGCAGCGACGCTTAGGAACAGTTACAAGTTTACTGGTCTCCTGGGCTGTTATTTCCGCCCACTCCTTTAATATTATGTTTTTGAGCTGTTGTTTTCTTGAAATAGTATGTTTGCGTATTTTTCTTTCCAATAGCGCAATGGGGTTTAAACCTGGTGATTATGGAGACGTGTGTAATTGTTTGGGGGTCTTGTACAGTAACCAAGTGCGCACAATTTCCGCAGTGTGCTTGGGGTCGTTATCGTGTTGAAAATAAAAAATTGTTTGTAGTCCCAAGTTGTCACCACTGGATTGCATATTACGTTTTAATATATTTAAATATATATGTTTATCTATCGTTGTCTTCATAAACTCCAGGTTGCCGGTACCATTGGCTGCCATACCACCCCAAACCACCACCTCCATGTTTTACCGTTGGGTAAAGATTGCTCTTATTGTATGCTTCTCCTCGCTTACGCCATATTAATTTGCGTCCCCTTATACCGAAAATACAGAACTTTGATTCATCGGAGAAAAGCACATTGTTCCAGAACTCTTCAGGCGTATTAAAGTATTTCTTTGCGAAAGCTATGCGCTTTTTTCGATTGATTTCAGAAATAAACGGTTTCTTTGGTGCTACTCTAGCATGAAAACCAGACCGTCTCAAAATTCGTCGTGCAGTAACGACAGAAATACTTTTGCCAAATCTTTCCTGAACATCCTTTGCAATTTGCAATACAGTCAAGCGTGAATTCTTCTTCACTGTATTTAATATTGAGCAGTTTTCACGGGACGTCAGCTTCGGTGGGCGACCAAAACGAGGTTTTGACGTAATAATTCCGGTAGTTTTAATTTTTTTTATTACGGTATAGACTGAGCAGTGCGATCTTTCAACCAATTGTCCAATTTCTCGGTTTGTCTTTCCTTCCTTCCAGACCTTAATGATGATTTCCCTCTCGCCGACACTAATTTTTACCTTTTAGACTCCATAATAAAAAATTTACCTTTTTTTACCAAAAAAAGCAAGAGACATTATTCTAGCTATCTGATCAATTAATATATCAATAAAATGCAATCAAAATTTTAAGCAAATTACATTCTGCACGCTCGCAAGATCGCAACAATAATGACCGCTTGTAGAATTTTGATCGTTTGTTATGTTACGCTGAAGAACAAAAGTACTGTTATCTCGGCTGTTTTGCGAACACGTGGAAAGAAATTTGGCGTCGACACTGTGCATTGAATATTTTATCAGAAAAATAAAAACTGAGTTTGCTAATTTTTTAACTTTTGGGAAAATATTCTAAAAAACATTTTTTATTGGTTGCTTGTAGACTTATGACTCTGAGAGTATATATATATATATATACATTTAATCCTGGCGGACGTATTTACCTGGCGTACGTATTCACAGACTGTATCCGAACCAGTGGAACAGCACCAACATAACATAACAAGGAAAGACATTAGAAACTAACGACCAAAAAGGCACTTCGCACACTTGATACGCTCAGCTCAGCTCAGCTCCGCGCGTCAGCTCAGCTCCGGCAGGATTACCGCACACTTGGTCAGCTCAGCTCCGACATATTTTCAATATGTTTCTACGCTCAGTTCAAAGGATATCGTCAGTGCTCGACAAGTCTTTATGCCCTAGGTCGTACAATACGGCATGACACACTGTTGCACTAATGCAATTAATTTTTCCTCCGAAAACATGCACCAAATAATTTTTTTACATAGAATACTCATTTGATTTCGTTCCGGCATCCGCACAAAATCGATTTCAGTCCGAAAAGTGCTGAAGCGATCTGAGCGGAAGCACCGGACCTGAGCTGAGCGGATCAAGTGTGTGGACCTACACCTGATTGCATAGCTTTCGATTTTTTCTGTAGGCCTGAGCGGAGCTGAGCTGATCAAGTGTGCGAAGTGCCAAAGTCTGCTTCCAGTGTTCTACAAAGTGTACACCAAGATCCTCAATAATATAATACAATCGGCCTTGGATGTAGAACAGCCACGAGAACAAGCTGGCTTCGGGAGTGGATTTAGCACTGTCGATCACATCCACACATTAAGGGATTACATAGGTCTTGTATTTTCAAAAAATCGATGGAATTTTTTTCATTCCATATGAAAGTATAGTAATTCAAGAGTTTTTACACCAAATTTGAAATAAATTCGAGCAATATTACCGGAGTTATCGAAATTCGAATACCGCGCGGCCGGTGGTTCAAATCCATTTCAAAACTTTAAATTTCATTTTTTTTCAATTTCTTCGTTCAAGCACGACCCAAGAGCATAAACTATAAGAAAATTTTTGAATTTTTGATTTGAGATGAACCTGCACCGAATTATTCTGCCTACCGCAAAAAAAAATGTTGAACGAGGAAAACTGCAGGAAAATTGACAATTTTCAATGATTTTAGCTGAAATTTGGTTTTACAACTTCTTGAAATGCTAAACTTTTATGTGTGTAAATTTTAAATAAAATTGATTTTTGGTTTTTAAAATACAATTTTTTGGAAAAGTTGTTTTTTTTTCCTTCAAGACCTATGTAACCCCCTAAGAGGGGTCATAAGCAGAACAAGGGACTACGAACTCCCACTAGCCCTGGCGTACATCGCTTTTAAGAAGGCCTTCGACTCAATATACCCCGAAGTAATAATAAGAGCGCTCATAAGTCAGGGTATTGAGAAACCCCATATAGAAACACTGGCCAACATCTACAAGAACGCTAAAGCGAAAGTTAAAGTGTTCGATGACTCGCCGGAATTTCCCACGCAAAGAGGGGTCAGATAGAGGGATACCATATCGCCAAGATTGTTCAACGCCACCTTAGAAGAAATCTTCCGAGACCTGAAGTGGAATAATAAAGGACTGATCATGAATGGAGAGCGACTAAATCACCTACGATTTGCAAATGACATAGTCTTTATCGCACAAAACCAACATGAGCTTCAGACGCTGCTCGAAGATCTAAGCGCAGCTAGTGAGATAGCAGGCCTAAAAATGAACCTTAGTAAAACTAAAGTTATGTACAATGAGTTCGTAAAGAGAAGCCAGGGTTAACAACACCGAACTGGAAGTTGCAGACGAGTATGTATATCTGAGCCAATCAGTACACAACTCGGGATCGCTAATACCGGAAATTAACAGAAGGATCAAGCTAGCATGGAGTGCGTTCAGGAGGAACTCCATAATATTCAAGCCAAGAATGAAATACCATCTGAAAAAGAAAGCCTTCGATCAATGCATCCTGCCAGTCATGACCTATGGCTGTGAAACATGGACTCTAACAACAGACAGCATGAGGAAGCTCAAGGTTGTCTAAAGAGCAATGGAGAGATGTATGCTTGACATCACAAGGAGAGACAGAAAAAGATTAACTTGGATAAGAGCGAGAACACAAGTAATTGATGTGATCAAAAGAATTAGAACTCTCAAGTGGCGATAGGCAGAACGCCTAGCGAGGATATCAAATAATAGATGGACCGCGAAAATCATGCGGTGGTACCCAAGGGGAGTCAAAAGACCAAGACGACATTCGAAATTGAGATGGGACCACGACATAAGGAAGCTAGTCGGCATCATCTCTACACGTACAGCAAAAAATAAACAAGCATGGAGGGCAATGAGAAGCCAATACATAGGGGAGGCTACACCATGATTCATAGACATGGTTGACAAATTACCTAAGAACGTTGGAATCTATTTTGAATACTATGGTAAAGCTCGAAAAACTAATAATAAATTGACCTTGGTTCATGTTTTACCAGTATAAATAGTGTGACCAACTAGTCCAGAAAAACCGGGACATAGTCCAATGTCCCGGCGTCCCGATTAGGCTTAATATTTTTTATCTCGGGAATAGCATTGGATGGTACCTGTATATCAGAATTCACATTTTTTGTCATCTGCTGAAGTGTTTTTAATTTGCACAATTCCAAAACAATAACAAAAGGACAACATACATGATATGAAATCGCTGAGTGTTATCTTAAAGGCAAATTGATATTTTCAAAAACATGTTGTTTGTCAAATATAATCGAAATTATGGGTGCCTTCAATTTTATGATTTTTTGAAAGGATCCCCAAAATTGCTCAAGGATATTGCATCACAAGATAAATACGATTTCAAACAAAAACAAAGGAAAAAGAATGAAATTAGTGATTATTTATATCTTATAAGTAACTTTAGGACTCTAAATATTAAGAGAAGTATTTTAATATAATAATATAACAATAACTTTTTTTCATTTCCAAAATGGCCCGATTTTGAATTCAAATGTGCCGAGTTTTAGATATTCTTTTTCGCGATCGTCCCGAATTTACTTAAAATAGAGTTGGTCACACTAAGTATAAAGCGAAACTATAAATCTCAAGTTAGGTCGAAAAAAGTCCAACCGCATTTGCAGGGGCTTAATTCACTTTGTTGGAACTATGTTTTCGTTTCTCTTTGTATGGATCAGGAAGATGCGAATTATTATAACAAAGTAATCCATAGTGTCGAGGATAACGACATAAGTATCAAGAAGAAATTACTGGAAATTTTCATCTCATGAATACACTTAATCAGCAAGTTTTAACAGTTGCTACAACGCCAATTCAAAACGTGAAAAAGTTGATGCATAAAATAATTGAAATTGAATTCTAATCAACTTAGCACGTTCATTAATGTTGAAATTTATTTTAAAGAGTCTATGGCCAATATAAATGATTCACTTAGAGATTGAGGAATTTTTGAATAGTTTATTATTTCTATAACTAGGTCAAATTCATCCTTCTCTAATTGAAGCCGCAGATAAGTAATAGATCAAATTGAGTCAGTAAATTTTTGCCGATTTGGCTATGAGTCACGAAGAGGACGCAGGATTGATTCTAGGAACAAGGAATGATCCTACCGTCAACTATGATATTGCTTTGATTACAACAGCTTTTAATCATCCATCCGTTCAACAATGATTTTTTTGTATAACTTACAAATCTAAATGATCGAATAGTTTGCTGATTTTTAAAAATAAATGTATTTGTAGTTGAACATGGCGAATTTCCCTTAAATTAATTACATCTACATTCAAAAAGAACAATTCCGACCGGGGATCGAACACACGACATCACGATCGCGAGCTACTCGTGCTGCTTCTTACACTAAACCGCTTCTGTCAAATGCACAAACTTACGACTCTGAGATTGGGAGATCATAACCTCTCCTTGTAAGTCCTACAGACCAATTAGTGAGTTTGATTGAAATAAATACGTTTATTTCAAAAACTTGAATCGGAGTTACCACATGGTTTGTTAAATTTTGTATTCGCACAAAAGACCACTCAAATACTGAAAGCATACGTTTCTCACCTCTCGACGATCGAAGAGGAAAGAAACTTTTCATCTCGCCGGGTCCTACTCTATGCGTTCATAAAGTCAGGCGGATAGCTAGTCTTCTTTGCAACAAGCAATATATTCCAAATTCGGTATACGCATATAGCAGCTAAATTTTCCAACTTAAAATCAATCAAAGTCAATTGTCAAATTTAAAACTATTGCTTGTTATCTTTAGACTAATAACCTAGGCTTTAATAACCGAAGTTTACAGAACATTCTAAAAGCCAAAGAAAAGTTTTGTAAATATTTTTTGAATCTTCGATAAAAGTGTGTACAATACAAGAAACACAAATAATATAATATACGTATTGCATTTGCTAGAACTGAACGATTATGAAAAGACACCGTAAACAAACCTGCAAGCTTTTCAATAAATTACCAAACAAAAGAATAGACACAACTAACCCAAGCTGACAAAAATATCTCGGGCAAGAACAAAATTTTAACTAATTACAATCGCCTCCACAAATTTAAAGCAAGGTACAGTATTGGACAAAATTAAAGTACCCCTTTGCGAAATATCAGTTATCCTCTGATATTATCAGGAAAGCTTGATGAAAAAAATTGTTCTTAGTTTTAATTATTTATTTACATGTGTATTGTAAAAAAACATAACAATGACAATTCAGTCTTTTCAACAACAAAACAGAAAACAAAAATATTTTTCAATACTCAAAAGTTGCCTGTACAAAACTAAAGCACCCTCTAGCTGACGATCAGAATTTATACCAAATGTTGGGTTGTTATAGTATTTCGTCGCCAGTCCTTTATTTGTAATAACAGCAGCACATCTTGTTGGCATAGAAGATATTATATTATCAATGAACTCTTCAGGAACGTAACGGAAAGTAACGGTTTTTTCCTGCAGTTTTCCCTGTTGATCCTCCTTTTGGCAACTGCCCACAAGTTCTCAATCGGGTTGAGATCAGGTGATTGCGCAATCCAAAACCTCTATCTTATTCGTTTGTAGCCAAGTCTTGCACAGCTTAGAGGTATGCTTAGGATCATTGTCCTGCTGAAATCTCCACTTTAGTGGCATCTCCACTTCAGCGTGCGGCAGCATTATGTTTTGTAAAATGTCAACGAATACGAAACGATCCATAATGCCATCAATTCGATGAATTGGTCCAATACCTTGTCAAGAAAAACAACTCCAGAAGAGGACATTACCTTCTCCATGTTTGGTTGTTGGGATGCAGTACTTAGGGTTAAATCTTTGATTTTTTGGTCGTTGTACATGTATTATTTTATCAGAATATTTTAAATTAAATTTCGATTCGTCGGAAAATAATACAGTTCTCCACTTTTGAATATTCCAGTCTAAATGGTCCTTGGCAAACTTTAACCTGGCCCTCCTGTTCTTTTCTGAGATGAAAGGCGTTTTTGCAGGCCGGTAAGCCGGCAAACCAGCTTCTTCAGCTCTTCTCCTAATTGTCCTTGCACATAAACTTCAAATCAATTTTAATTTGATAAGAATAGACCGTAGGTTCAACTACAATCCTTTTTTTTGATCAAAATCATCTTTTCGTGTTGTTTTTCGAGGCCTTCCTCCAGAATGTACAGGAGATATGCGACCCGTCAGCTTATATTTTTTGATTAGTCGCGATATAATTGACCGATTTATCGAATATCTTTACTAATATTATGTCGAGATAATCCACTTCTATAATCAAATATAATTTTATGTTTTATTTCAATTTAATTTCTTGCCATTTTTAGTCTCTTATTATCTTAACACAAAGAACAGAATGCGCACCACTATTCTCGACAGAAATTTTGCACAAATGCTGAAGTAATGATGAAATTTTAATGATTCATATCAGACAAATGCATTTCTAATGCAATAACTATTTCCTACTAACTGTTCGGCAGTAGCGGTACAAAAAAATGAATATAGAAGAGGGGTGGTTTAGTTTTGTCAAGGCAAATTTTGAGTGCTGAGAAATTTTTTTGTTTTATTTTTTATTGTTGAAAAGACTAAATTGTCATTGTTATGTTTTTAGAATACACATGTAAATAAATAATAAAAACTAAGAACAAATTTTTTTCATCAAGTTTTCCTGATAATATCAGAGGATAGCTGATATTTCGCATAGGGGTGCTTTAGTTTTGTCCAATACTGAATATACAAGGTCAATATATGGTGTACTATTACGCGTGTTTATTCTTCTCTCTCTCTCTATCCCACAAAGACCTGAAGCGTGATATCAAGATTGATATTTTTTCAAGCATACGCGAGTTTCCAGTTGGCATTTATCAATCAATCTGACCTCATGCATCAGGCGATGCGCAAAATGAGCCACTTTGAACACTCGGAAGAGCATACCATCTTTTGTTTAAATACTTTGAAGATAAAAATTGATTCAACATGAAATAAAATTATAAATATATGTATATCCTGCATTATAAATTGAACCAAAAGAATTGTATACCTAACAAATTAGGTCCTATCCCTTATATAGATTCATATGAGTACTATAAATTAAAACCAAAAAAACTAATTTAAATTGATGGAGTTATTGGGAGACGGAAATGGTTTTAATCGGTGGAAATTGAAGGTATACAGATATTTGTGTGTATTCCTTGGTAGGAAACTAGGATGCCGAGAGGCAGGATCTGATCGGCGCCCTTTTGAAGATTTCCACCTCCCAATGTTGAAAAAATTGTATTGTCTGCAGTAGGGGTAACTATATATTTCAAATTCAAAGTTATGGACTCAAATAGAAAATAATTCGTTTACTAAATGAGTGCTTTCAATTTGTAAAACCACAGTAACTGTGCTTTAAACCATCGAAAAATACTTCATGAGGAATCCTCAACTAGATTTGACGCAAAATGCAACAGAAAATTTAGTCGTTTCATATTTATTACCAATGGCAACCTGCATAAGTACCTCTAGATCCGATCTTTTTAACAGCTGCCGGCTCATCAGATATGACCATTTCATTCACTCTCTTCAAGAAATGTTCGTTCGTTCCACTAATTTCGGCTTTAATTGGAGCTCCAGAATTTTCAGCAGGTTTGTTTGGATCCAGCGAGGGATGTACATTTCCTCGTCCCATATCGACTGAAGACAACGAAGTGCTCCCATCACTTGAAGATAGGCTCTGAATTAATGCTGCACGGCCTCTTCCTGCGCTACTAGACGTTTGGGTTTGCGATGTGGAAGATATAGATGTAAATAATTCCAAGAGCCTGCCTCGACCAGAAGTCTTTCCCGTTGTAGCAATAGATACACTGAGGTCCACGCCACTGTCGATAGTGGACGCTTCACCTTGTATCCCAGTTGTACCACGACCACTGACTGACTCTCCAGATGAAGAACTCTGTGATTCTATCAATTTACGAATAAGCTCGCCACGACCGAAGCTCATCTTGCTTATATTGGATCACTATTTTCAAAGAACAAATTTTTTGCTGATCCCGCGACTTTTTATTCATAAAAGATGATAAATTACAACTTTATTACACCACTTGCCCGTGAAGGTAACGAAGCAGTACTGGCTGGTGAGGTTGAATTAAAATTTCAAAAGCGAAGTTATAGTGTGCATACCAGTCCAAACGAAAAACTCAAATGCGTAGTACAATTTTTTTGAGGATGCTGGTATGAAATTTTTTTTGATCGCGTAACACATAAAACTTGCGTAAAATGACATTGTGCCTTACTTGCAAGAAACATAGTGGTCATGGTATGCCGTTGCACGAGTCTATTTCGGTCTTCCTTGCAGGAAAACATACGACATACGCGGGGTTTCAGCGGGCACTTCCATATGAATATGATTTCACGTGTTATACGATAGACATAATACACCAATATGGATACTTGGAATAGGCTTCTATGTTTTGCGTATACATACTAAAGCATTTTTTCCCAGAACTACTAGACCGAGATGATTTTATAAATGGTGAAACAAATTATTTAGAAATACGAAATCTTAACATCCCATATAATAATTTCATGGTAACTTATAATTATTTTCAATATGATCATTGTATTTCGTCTTGGTTTTCAACGATGCAAGACATCTTGGAATTAACAACCATATTTTATTTTTCACTGACATTGCAACGTAAATAGTAACTGACCACGACTCTTTACATATGACAAAAATATTCGTCAAAGCACAACATATCGCCATTTCTCCATGACGAGATTGTTCGTCACTGACAGCTTACTAGTTAAATG
Organism: Oxycera nigricornis; assembly: GCA_963942545.1. NCBI lineage: Eukaryota > Metazoa > Arthropoda > Insecta > Diptera > Stratiomyidae > Oxycera > Oxycera nigricornis. The sequence goes on along the minus strand of OZ012661.1, from coordinate 42,793,700 downwards.
AACAGGCAGAAATTATGCAAATAATTCGTTACAATGAAGTTTAGATCTGGTAAATTCAAAATTAAGGTCTTATCAAAACATCAAACGGCAAAGATAGAAATTTAACTGATAGAATTAAACTTTGACACCAAATACCTTCACGGTGAAGAAAACAAAGTTACCGATGTAATTCTACAGTAGAAATACACGCAAACGAGTAGAAGATCAACGAAAATCACTCAAGAGACAATGCACCTAACTGATGAAGACAACTCCGAAAACTTCCAATAACCGAATCGCCTTTAAATTTTTAGAAAATCCAGATTATAATAAAGGTTCCTCAGTCAAAGTGAATGGTTAAAAAAACTCGCAATCGAACCTTGAGAACATTTACATATCCTAAAAGACCACCTTCCATGCCAAGAAATATAACGAGTTATGATTTATGATACTAACATTTACAATTCGTTCCAAAATGCTTACTTAAAGCATTTTTTAAAGAACAGGTTAATAAAACTACACAAATGCTTCTTAATGCTCAAGAATATGAAAAACTGACATGTTCTCCAGGAACAAATATTGGATAAACAGACAAAAAGGACCACAATGAAATTAAACTCAAGTAGGAAATACAAAAAAAAAACATCTACATTTGCAACATCTTCAAAATGAGTGACATTTTCTTAATTTCCATTTAAAACTAAAAAAACAAGCAGACCTCTAGACATACTTCATATGGACATCTGGTTTGAAGGTAAGGGAATTTCATACTTAATTGACAAATTCACGAAACACTCGCAAATCATACCCTTAAAATCTAGAAGTTGAGCAGACTTGAAATCATCATGCAGAACATTGCTTGATTCGAGAAACCAAATAAAGATCATCACAGATAAAAAAGAGACCCAATAGTTTAAATTTCATTAATTTTCTTAAAAGCGAAGAGATAGATAGATTAGCCAAAAATTCGACAATCAAAAGCCTCAAAGTCTATAGGGAACGATTCATACACGCCTATAAACTTCCTAAACGGAAAAATTACCCTTGAAGAATACCATTCAACTCATCAAACGCTGCTCAACAGTAAGGAGAATCAATGAAAAGACCTAACACTAGCAAATGCCAAGATCCATCTTATAGAACAAAGATTCCTAATAAAAATGATTCATTAGAATAATGTTTTAATGTAGATAAGGTTGTTGCATCTCATCAAATGGGAGTTTTTTTTTTTTTTTTTTTTTTCAACGTTGGGAGGTGGAAATCTTCAAAAGATGCCGATCAGCTCCCGCCTCTCGGCATGCCGGATTTTTACCGGCTAAAACCACCTCCTCCTCCTGATCACTCTCTCCATCATTCATTCATTTTCGTTCTTATTAATTGTCGTACCTTGGTGCTTCCCAGACGATGTAGATCGGTATAAGGGATAGCACCTAACTATCAATATTTAGGTTTATTCATTTTATTTTATCATTCATGTGATTTTGTTGTTTCTGTTTGATTTCGTTATGCAAAAAACTTTGAGTAAAGATGGAGCTGATGTATTCACTTCCGGTTTTGTTCATGTATGAGATACTTTTTTAGTGTCATTTTAAACGTGTTGAAGTTTGGTATGTCCTTGATGTAGTTTGGTAAAGTATTGTAAAAGCCTGCTGCTTTATTCACGGGATCCTCCTTTAGTCGTTCCGTTCTAGCATATCTGATCATTATATTGTTGGCACTCCGGACATTATAAATATTTTTTTCCGATATTTTTTCAAGGTTTAAAGAGCTATATTCTTTTGAGTGTAGATGTTTATAGATGAATTTAGCTCTCTCCATATTAATTAGGCTTTCTAGGCTAAGCTCTTTAGCTGTTTTGTATACCTCGACCGTAGCGGTTAGCATAGGGAGATTATATATATTTTTATAAGCCTTTGTTATGAGTCTGGAGATGGCTGTAATGTTACTTTTGGAAGTCTGACTCCATATCAGCAGACCGTAAGTAACTTTCGAAAGAATATGCGCATGTACAATTTGAATTTTACTGCTAGTCGGGAAGAAGTTGAATCGACGCAGGAGCCCTACGAGAACCGCTGTTTTTTTTCTAAGATCGTTTATGTGAATCGTCCATGTAAGTTTTTCGTCAATTGTGAGTCCCAAGTATTTCATTTGCTCAGCCCTCTGAAGAGTTGTATGATTCATTTTGATCAGTGGATGTATGTCGGCTTTATTTTTCTGTTTAAAAAGGATGTATTTTGTTTTTGTATAGTTGATTGATAGTCTGTTTTGTAGTAGCCAGCGCCAGTATTTGTCTAGATCGGTGTTCACGTTACGTTCAATGTCAAGTTCGGTTTTTCCAGAGTAGATGAGTACTGTGTCATCTGCGTACATTACAACTTTCGCAGAAAGCTCAGCACTATTTATGGAATTGGTGTATAACAAAAAAAGTGTTGGTCCCAGGATGGATCCTTGTGGAACCCCAATGCTAATTTTAGCAGGTTCGCTTTTTATTTCCCCAATGTAAGTTGATTGATGTCTGTTTGTCAAATAGCAGCACAGGAGATCTCTTGCTTTTCCCACAATTCCATATTCCCCTAGTCTAGTCATCATAGTTTTATGAATTACGGTGTCAAAGGCTTTTTTGAGATCCACGAAAACAGCAGCAACATATAGACTTTTATCTAAAAGCATATTTATGAAGCTAATCGCATCCACGATGGCATCTTTTGTACCTTTACCCTCCTGAAACCCATATTGGTTTCTATTCAGGATATCATTCTGCAGTAGAAACTTTTTGATACGGGAGTCCAAAATTTTTTCTATTACTTTACTTAATGAGTTTAAAAGTGAGATAGGTCTAAAATTGTTTGGATCCGTTTCATCACCCCCTTTGAAAATCGGTTTTATTGTCGAGACTTTTAAGTGCTCCGGGAATTTTCCTTCCGTGAAGCTTTTGTTTATTAGATACACAAGGGTATCAGCTATATTTTCTTTGATTGCTTTGATGTCGTCGATGCCAATACCATCAGGACCTGGAGCAGTATGGTTTTTCAAAGAGTCAATTGTTTTGATTACCTCCTGCTTATCTGTTTTCCTCAGGTGGAAAGAGGATATTGGGGCAATGTTACCAGGAGCTGGTGCGATGTTCGGGAGATCCGTAACAATTTCTTGTCCTATCGAACAAAAGTGATGATTTAGGCAGCGGGCAACTTCTTCGGGATCAGTTACTATTCTGTCTGAGAATAATAGCTTTTCGATTGTATATTTGCTATTGCAATTTAAGTCGCCTTTCCGGAGAACACCATCCACTAATTTCCAAAATTGACGAGGATTTCTACAACTTTGCTCAAGTGTTTTAGAATAATAGTTTAGTTTAGCTTCATTTATAATTTTGTTGCATTCATTTTTTATTATTTTATAATACTGCTGCTTTCGAGGATTCATCGGATCCTTCATTAATGATTTGTAGGCTTTACGTTTTTTATTTGATGCATATATCACTCTTCCCGTAATCCATGTCTCGTTCCTTGTTCTTACTGGCTTCGTGTAAGTGACAGAAACTTTAGCATTCGCTATTACGTTTGCCAAATCCTCGAAGTTGTCTGGGCGTTTCTTCTTTAAAATTAGTCTAATCGCGTCAATAAATTTGTCTGTCTTAAACCTTTTGACCGTGCGTTTTTAAAAGGCAGAGCAATTTTTATTGCAATGCGTGGGCAATGGTAAAGTTAGCTCAAGTTCTGTTTTCTGGGGTCACAGCTCATAGCCCCTGGGCTTCATCTTAAAAACAAAAGAAAGTGGGACATCCTCGTATATCCGAAACCTTGGCTTCCACAAGAAAGTTGTGTATGGCAAACTGGCGTAGAATATAATTGTTAGCCAGTCGTCAATACATCACTTTTAGGTGGTGTCAAGAATAAAAAAAATTAAAGTCAAACACCACACCCAATAAAGGGGGAACAACTTTCGGGGGCCACAATTTTTTAATTTCACGTTTAACGCGACGTTTGGTTAACATGGCTGGTAGCACAGACTACATGCATATGCTTGCAATTTGTACATTGTACGGCGTGGAAAAATTTGTATAAAAATTCGTGGCTGGTACCATGGGTTATCATAAATTGTCGGACAGCACTCTGATTGATTTGATTTTTAAGTTATTATTTTTTATATAATAAATTTTTCTCTATTTTTGCTTACAGCATTATCGTAAATTATTTAAAAATTGCGGCCCCACAAGGCCTATTTTGCAGCTGACGTAAGTTAGCCTAAGATGTTGGGTAAACAAATTCCTCGAAGAATCAAGTAAGAGGAATATCGCAAAAAGTTTTGGTTGGGGTTGCAGCAGCCAAGCAGCGTGAATATGCTGCGTCAGGAGCCGCAACAGAGGAGAATCAACAGCCTGTAAAGGCGAGGAGGACGTCACTTCTCCCTGGACCTCAACCTCTGACGGTTGAAGAGCTGCAAAGACGGTTGCAGGGCAAAAGGTTCGTGCCTGAACCTACGTCAACGGAGCCCTCCAAAAAACGAAGCGTGGTGGACGCCAGGTGAAGTTGCGTCAGCAGAGGGCAGAGCTGCACCGAATAATACCGCTAACAACTGTAGCAGATAAAATTAAGCTAATAAAATTACTAAATAGTTTAAAATAGTGTATTAGTTTTAATAATGTAAAATAGAGATATAAGTAAATTTAGATAAAAAATAAGAAGATGGAAAATATAATTAAAGATTTTAAAATTGCGTTAGCATCTAGTTTTGAAGATTGTATTACCTGGTTGAGGAATACAACAAATAAATTTAGGGATGGAAATATTTATCCGACATTAGATGAGAAATACAGGTTTTTACTGCAGTTGATAGAGTTTTCAAAGCTACATCACCTGTCGTTTTCAAATGGTTTGCTAAACGAAACATTTAATCTTTTGATGAATAATGAAAACTCCTCTAGCTCTAATGATGTTCAACAAGAATGTGTTGGTGAAGGTAATCAACAAGCGGGTGGCTCAAGCGATATATCAAGATCGTTTCAAATAATTTCCAGGAAAGAGAAGCAATTTGAAAAATTTAACGTCACAGGTGTCACCTTAAGTTTTCAGATAGAGGACTTCACCAATATAGCTGTTGATCATTTAAGTGCTTTAGAAAAAATATTTGATAAGATAATTGCAGACATTCTTGGTAACGCAAATTCGGAGTGTAAAATGAGCTTTTAAATAACACTCCCAAAATCACCACACGTTAAACCCATATGGTCGAGTTTAAAGCCTGTTCAGGAAATTAATGGTAAATACATAATGGGTCTTATAGCAAATGTCAACCAATCAAATACTAAATTTCTTTCGGATGATATCATTCAGTTCCATGTGGATGTCGTAAACATTCCTTTCGGTGGGGGGCGTATAACTAAAAAGTACACAGATGATGATGAACTTTTAAAAAGGAAAAAAGTAGTAGTGGATGCGGGTAAAACCACTAAAGCTGACGATCTTTCATGTTTACCAAGATGTATTTGTTACGCAATGGAAATGGCTGAGGGTAATATAAGCCGTGTTAATAGTTCAGTCATTTTACAATCTTTGGATTTGAAGGCTGATCAATTGTGTAAAAATGCCAAAGTGGTAATCAGTGACAATGGATGCAACATCCTAGATCTTTATAAATTTCAAAAATACTTATGTGGTTATCAAATGGTTGTTTTTGATAATATTCGAGATCCACATTCCATTCTTTTTAAAACTCCACTACGGAATATAGCAGCAAAAAAATTACCTCTTCTATTTCGAGAGTACAAAACATTTTTACATCATAAAATCGGTCACCGGATTGTTTTCCAAAAGTTATATTTGTAACTATTGCGATAAAGTTTCAAATCATTCGCTTCATAAATGTGAAATGAAATGTCCGTACTGTATCACATTCCCACCCTGCGTGTATGTATCACAGATGGTTGATTGTAGCGAGAGTAATCGCGGGTTTAGAGGGCCGCTATGTTTCGCTAACCATTTAGATAAAAAGTTAAGAGGAAAAACTGTATGTGACACTTTCAAGATATGTGTATTTTGCACAAAATTTATAAATTTTACATACAGGAAAGGACTCAAACATCAATGTGACGAATACTTCTGTCAGATGTGTTCAAAAATACAACCGGCCCAACATAACTGTTTTATAAAGCCCTACATAGGTAGAAAGGATAAAACGTTTCTCATCATATTTTTTGATTGTGAAACTACTCAAGACGGTCTGTATGGTGACAGCTCTTCAACTTTTGTACATGTTGCAAATCTAATTGTAGCACAACATGTTTGTCACAATTGTTATCAAGATGAAGATATTAAACAACCATGTGATACATGTGGTGTCAGACAGCATATTTTTGAAAAAAGTGGTCAATCTTCTGTTGTGCAAAGGTTTCTAGACTATTGTTTAATACCCAGACCGTATGTGAGCATCGCATATTGCTATGCACATAATTTACAAGGCTATGATGGTCATTTCTTGATTTCGGAGTTAATAGCTAGAAAAAAACATATTGAACCTTTAATGAATGGAACCAAAATTATGAAGTTGACATGTGAACAAGTTTCATTTGTTGACTCTTTAAATTTCCTGCCGTTTCCTCTTTCTAAGTTTCCACAAGTTTTCGATATTGAAGACAGTGTTAAAGGTTACTATCCTTATTATTTCAATACGGAGGAGAATATATACCATCAGAAATGTACGGTTGCAATACAATGAAACCTAAAAAAAGGATTGTCTTTTTAAATTGGTACAATACAAAAACACAAGATATTTTCAATAATAGAAATGAATTGTTGCGATATTGTGTAAATGATGTTGATATTTTACGACGAGGATGTATTAGGTTTATAAATGAATTTATTTAAATGACCCTTTAACAGAAAGTGTCACAATTGCATCGACCTGCATGCTAGTTTTTCGAAGAAATTATATTGACAAAAATACCTAAAAGAGGATATTTCAAAAGTAAAACACATTCCGTAATTTCTTGCAAGTGGCTGGCTTGGAAAAATTCACAAACTAGTGGCTTGATAATCTCCGCAAACAACAATGGTGAGTTGAAGTTGGATAAGTGTGGATTCTATGTCGACGGCTTTCATAAAGAATCAAATACTGTCTTTTAGTTCTTCGGCTGTTATTATCACGGTTGTAGAGATTGCTTTAAATTTCAAGAAATTACTGAAAATAGCTCGTTGGGTTTACGAACAATAAATCAAAGATATGAAAGCACACAAAGACGTATCAAGGCGATAAGGAGAAATGGATATAATCTGGTATATTCGTGGGAGTGTGAATTTAAAAAAGTACTAAATAAAGACTGGGTTTTAAATGAAAAATTGCGGGAATATTATAATGATATAATGCCACCACTATGTGTGCGCAATGCTCTTTTTTGAGGTCGTACTGAGGTACTCAAATTATACCATAAAGCAAAAGAGGGACAGGTAATACGTTATTTAAAATTTACCAGTCTGTACCCGTATATCAACAAATACGCATCGTACCCAATAAAGCATCCTGAGATATTTCGAAATGACAATATACCTCCTATACATGAAATTATTTCAATGCATGGTTTCATTAAATGTGATGTAATTGCTCCCAATAACCTTTCATTCCTGTGTTACCCTTGAAAAACAACAATAAATTGTATATCACACTCTGTAAAAATGTGCCGAGAAGAATAAAGTTTCAAGTTGTGATTATTCAGATGATGAGCGAAAACTCACAGGTACATGGGTAATTCCTGAAATAGCCTTAGCTGTAAAAAGAGGGTACAAAGTCATGAAAGTATATAAAGTATGGAAATATGAATACACAGTGTACAACCCTAATGCAAAGACTGGCGGATTATTTACTGAAAATGGTAATAATTTTTTGAAAATTAAACAAATGGCTAGTGGCTGGGCTAATGAATATATAATAGATGAGCTGAAAGATAATTTTATTGAATCATACGAAAGGCGGGAATGTATTGTTCTTGATAAAAACCAAATTCAGAAAAAATCAATTTCAAACAATTTTGTGAGCTTCTCCAATCACCAGGTGTAGAAATTTGTTCAATTTACCTGGTTGATAATGATAACATGTGGGTTACATGGAAATATGTAGAGAAAAATCTGAGAACTTTGCCACATGCAAACATACCTATCGCAGCTTATACAACGGCACTAGGAAGAATTCAATTATACGAACTATTGGAAAAACTGGGTTCATCGATTCTCTACTGTGATACAGACAGTGTCATATTTGTGGATAATAAAGACAAACCAATAAATTTTCCGATCTCTGACTTTCTGGGTGATCTGACCAATGAGGTGGCATGCTATGGTTCTGATGCTTATATATCGGAATATGTGAGTACAGGTCCTAAGACATATGGTTAAACAATTGAAACTGAACATGGTGCTGAACATGTGGTTAAATGTAAAGGCATAACTCTTAATTTTGAAAACTCAATAGTTGTAAATTTTGAATGTTTAAAGTCTTTGGTTTTGGAGGATGATTTATCTGATGGCGTACATGTGACGACCGAACGTCAAGCGAAAGCGTCCAGGTGTTGTTGTATCAGAACCCGAAAAAAACTCCTGAGATTTACTTTTGACAAAAGAGTTGTGTCGGATGAATATTTCTCTTATCCTTATGGTTTTAAAAGATGTAGACCAAACAATTTTGATAACATTTAAAAGTTTTGTATAAAGAATAAATATTATCCATTTTTATTGTATTAAAATTTTATACATATTTGCATTTTATAGTTTAGATATTCATATCATGTAAATAAGTTGTTAAGTGATGTTTGTATTGTTAAGAAACTAAGTAATTACTTTTAGATCATATGATGAAATTCGAATAGTTGTTGGAATAAAATAAAAGTACTCTAAACATTTCTTTCATTTGATTACTAGTCTTGCAACCATCAGATATAGCACATATTATTGTAGATAACCAGTTTGTGTGTGGAAATAACGGGCAATATTTTGCGAAAGAGCTTGCTGTCCTACAATTCAGATCACTTATACCATCAATGTATCATCTTTCACCACCGTATCCACACCAGGAGTTATCTTTTAAGGGCTGCAAACAGAACGACTTTGACGTGGATAACATTAACGGTTTGCACTGGGATGATGGCAATATCAACTACACCAGTCTACCAGATATATTTGAAAAATATGCTACATCGGCGATTTATGTAAAAGGTGAGATGAAAGAGAAGTTTGTGAGAAAATATCTACCATCAACAGATATAATCCAGTTGCAATTACCAAAACTTACCGAACTGAGAAAGTTTCACACGTATTGCGAAATTCACGAGGGGATATAGTCCAAGCGATGTGCAGTGCAAAATTGTGTAAACATATACTTATATATGCTAATAAATGAAAAACATTGAGTAAAAGATGAAAATGTGTTGTTATTTAATACTTTTATTAACCAATTGTTATATTATAAATAATTTGAGGATTACAAAACCATGGAATTTCATAAAAAAGTCGAGAAAAGTTTATGTGCACATATGAAGCACGTGAGGGTATAAAAAAGTCATCACTCGATAGTTGTAATACATCTTTAGCCTTACATCTAGTTGTATACTGTTTGAAATACTCTTTCACACTGTCGGTTGCGTTGTTGTCGTGGTACATAATAATATTGAAGAATTCCATCTTCTCGAACAAATTTAAAAGGTTCTGGGGTGTTAGCCGGATACTACCTTGATCGACTGGTATGATGTACTCCTTTTTTAAATCAGCTTGTGTTGCTTTGACAGTTTCAATATTTTCTTTTTTCATCTTGATCAGATAAATGTACAATGAAGTCCACCCAAGGTAGTTAGTTGATACAGGGAAACGTCCAGGATAACTGAAGATTATTTTAACCTCAAATGTGAGTGGATCGAAGCCCAACGTAACTTTCCGGTTTTGACATCCAGCCAGATAGTAGGTGTAGTTCAGTAACACATCTTCACCAGGAACCTCGGATCTTTTCTGCCTGCAAGATCTTTTAGTAATTAATTCAGCTGTGCCTCCAGGTTTGCTCCTTTTGTAAGATCGCTGCGGTTTTGCAATGTCCACGATTTTCCGAATAGGTGATGTCATACTGCCCGAAAGGTTATTAAAGTAAGACTGAAAGTCAGGGGTTTCTGGCCGATCGCTTTATACTGAACTCACTCGCCCCCCCTTCCTACACTTTGCGAAATGACCCTCGAATAGATTCTCTGGAACAAATTAACTATTTCATCATCATTGGTGTCATAGTTTGTAGTAGAGAACCGGCTCAGAAAAATCTTTTTAAGCTACCACTACAACGAAAATAAAGAAATACACAGCAATACTGCCCGCACGTGGTCGAGAATGCACTCTGTAACCTTTGCTTATTATTTACAAATACTTTACCATTGAGCCGAAGGAATTTTTTGAAGTACTTGTATAGTAGGATATTTACCAAACAAGTCAAAATATTCAGCTGGTCCTTTTTTAGGGAAGTAGAATGCTACCCAATGAACACCGCTCTTTTGGGACGAATCTGTGTTAGCTATGGCGCATGCCGATTTTCTGATTTTCCGAGGTAAACGATCGCAGGGATATACACCTTGGAAAAACCTTTTTGTTATGATATTACTTCTCAACGCGTTGATGATCTCTATTGTGTTCATTCCTGTCCTTTAAGGAATATGTTTTCAAGGTTTATAACCTTAGTATGTGATGTCACGTAGCTTTGTAAGAATTCTTTTGTTGATTCTCCGTTCACAAACACTGTTGAAAACTTTCCCAACGATCTGATAAGATCCTCATCGAGTCGCTTGAGTTCCAAGTTTCCAAATACGCCTGTCTGATCTGTAGCGCTAGTCAAGGAGGTAGGATATTTATACGTAATTTCTTTCAAGTAAAGTTTGTTGTGTGATGCGAATCCGGTCAGCAATACTTTCTTAAAGAAGATTAAGTGACCTTCTGAGAAGTATTCAACATTTACAAGGCAATGTACTGTGACTTCTGCTGTGTGCTATATATATATATATATATATATATATATATATATATATATATATATATATACACACATATTTATATATATATATATATATATATATATATATATATATATATATATATATATATATATATATATATATATATGTATATGTATGCTATAGATATATAGATAAATATATGTATATATATATACATATTGCTTTTTGAAAAGCACGTAAATACATTCCGATTTTTGTTGATTTCAAGCCTTCCATCATATTTCGGGTAGATGATACAGGTTCGCTTTTCTTTAAAGCTTCTCTGAATCTTTCCTCGATCCTTACCACACCTTGGTTTAACGAACTAGCGCATCCCGAATCGTATGAGCTGTCTGCTGTTAAATCAAATGCTAGCAGAAAACAGCCATCATCAAATAATTTCTTGGATATCTGATGTCCTTTATCAAAATAATTGATTCCAGTCCCATTGAACAGAGAAAGATATCCTCTAGTGCCAACTGGTGTTTCGTGCGAATAATCAAACGCTAGAGGAAGGTTTGGTACTTGAACACCATTTACTGATAGATTGAAGTTGGTAATTTTGTTATGCTTAAAGTTGAATGGATTCTTTGTGTGCTTTCCGGTGTAGGAGTCATTGTCCACCATACCAAAAACTAGCAAATTCGGTAATTGTCCTATCACTACATTATCAAGAGATAGAGTATAGGTGATGGTGGGTAAAGTGTAGGTTTTTACTTCCCCCCGCTTGTACGGATATACAGCATTCGATCGTTGGAGTACAGTTTCATGTGCTAATAATATACTAGGGTTGACGGTAACATGATTCATGAACATTGTCGCTTCTAGTATTTTCACACGTGGGTTAAAGTCATCTTCTTTCGAGTACAAATAAAATTCCGGTTTTTCCAATGATAATGTTAAACGTAAGTCCACTCCATTCAATAAAAGTTTATCTTGATTTGACAGATCGGTGTGAATTGTGCCCATCAGCTCGACTACGTTACTCTTCTCAACCATTGCAGACCGTTTAAGATAGCCTTCATTCAACTCGGTAGGACCACCGCCAGGTCTTGAGTCTTCAATCATCTCCATCTCATTCTGATCTAGATACCAACCGGCTAATTCGAGATGAGTTGATGCAGCGTCTTTACCATAGTTCAGTAAATTTTTAATATAGGCGCGATAGTGGTAATTTTTGTCTGTCTGAGCTATAATCTTACCATTCAATTGTACAGTGCATTGCCTAAAAAGTGAATGCATGAGGTTGTTTGCTACACCAACGGGGTCAGCTAAAACTTCACCCTCATCAGCTTTCCTAAGTTTCTCCTTTCCCGTGGAAAATTCTTCCTTGCCATTTTAAAATTTAATCAGCTGCACTTTGAGGCGTAAGTAAATGCTGGATAGTTCACGATATGTATCTCCATGGCCATGTGAGACAAATCCCAATACAGAAGAATTGTCCAGTGATGCAATAGGTTTGTAAGCAATCTTTTCGGTCTTCAGAATACTGTTTTGAATTGGTGGCGAGGCAAAAATATCTAATTCAGACTTCATACATTCTTTCTGTATCGTGAGGGTATTATCTACTTGTCAAGTACATTCATTCCCTTTTTTACGGTTAGGCAAGTGGCAATCGATACAATTCTCCACTATCAGATCATTTACCCGCACTCCGGCCATGTTAGTGCGTAGTGTGAATTCATCTCATTAACATAGAGGCGTGTTAAATCCCGTATCAAAACTATGTTGATATTTACAACGTAGGAATATTTATAGGTTCTAGCCTTTGCTTGAAATGAAGCATGACATATGTTGGAGTAAAGCTAGGTTCAAAGTTGACTAACTCACTGTGATGATCTGTAATTTTGATTGAGATACTTTCAATAAAAATTTTCTCCAGTGTACAGTACTCCACATGATCGAATCTAAAAATGCTATCACAACTTCCCAGCGGGATTGCTCGTAGATTTCTTACCAGTTTACTTCCAGTTATTCTAGGTTTAATAATATCCGTATAAACATATATCAAATTGTTCCCTTCACAATCACCAATAGCTTTGGAGGGCGTGTCACAATGTGTCCGTTTTTCAAGTATAGATAATGATTTTTCCAGCTGACTTATATTGTCCAGCATTATTGATTTATCAAACGACTCTTTTATTGTTGCATCGATTGTTTCGGCGTCGCGTTTCTCAACGGGTGTTTTCAGGAATGCGTCGATAAATAAGCCAGCAATATCATCGGTTTTATCCACTTCTATTGGAACTGGAGTTGTAGCATTTGAACCATCGGCTCTTTTGTCGGGTATGTTAATGATGGTGTGAAAATCAGTTTTAACCCACTCATCGCGTAATATTTCAGTGCCGGACTCTTTAGCGGTGCGGGATATAGATCCTCGAATTGCTGAGGCAATTATGTTAAACACCTGCTTTCGTAATTGAGATGTTCGTAATTGAGATGTTGTGATCCTAGATGACTTTCCTTTATCAAGTAGCTCTTCGTCATTAAATTCAATTCCGCTTAGTAACAAGGCTATGAAATCTGTTATGTTAATTGGTGACGGTATAGGCAGCGCTACATTAAGCTTCACGCCATAATCTTCAAGATGAAATGTATGGGTGGGCGGTTGAATACCCGCTTCTTTATCCCGTTTCTTCCTTAAACTATTTTACGGATAAATATATTGGTCAACCATCTGTAATAATTCATTGTGGTTTCGTTTGTTTCTTGGTATCTGTCCAATTATGTAGTCTATGAGCGCTCGAAATGATTCAAATTTTGCATCTGACTTTAAATAAACTTTCTCAGCAAAAATCTCTTTCTTCTATAATACTTCGGAGATTACCTTTCCAACTCTATCTTATTCGATACGATCGTACATTATTTAAATAATTTCGGCCAGGTAATAGTTATAATAGGTAGGTCTAATTGCTCAAAAAAATGACGAAAGAAATGATGAAAAATTCATACCATTTTCCTTGTAACATAACTTTTGCAAATCATTAGCATACCATCTAAAACGAACATGATGCTTTCCCAATTCAACAACTTTAGCGATTATTGCTTTTGGATATTTTTGAACTGGTAAAGATTGTGGTGCTTCGGTAGCGCTTTTATCTTCAGATGGTATAGAACGTTTAGAAATTCCGCGGCTACCTGATTCGCTTTTCTCTTTTTTACGTTTTGGTAGAGCGATCTCCGTTATTCCGACATACCAATTGCCGGTAAACTTACACACACTCGCTAATATATTTTCGAAAGATGAAAGCGTATTGTCAGGGTAAATTACTAGTGAACTGTTGCTCAAGAGACAAACGTAGAACTCGTCATCTATTTTGTTTATAGGCATTTGTTTAAATTCTGTCCCAATTCAGGTTTTTACCTCTGGAACTAGGCTCGGTCTTCAATCTCAACCGCTCACTTTGCCGAGCAGGCTTTCTTATGGGAATGTCAGTCTCAAATTGATCATGGCTTAAACGAGAGGGTCTTAATATAGGTTGCTTGCCAGACTTTCGACCTACTTCATCGAAATCTGACGCTACAGCACCTCTATCATCTACTGCATCTAAATCAGTGAAAACGTCATCCAGTTCATCCACACTCATATCCGCTGGAATTGTATACTGCGTTATACCATCTTCGCCGGTTATTATCTTGTAGTCTTTGCTGGTTCCTTCAAATGAATCAGCCACACTTTTCCTTATTTTGGAAGCAGGTTTAAGACTTTTTGCTATTCCACTTGCTGATCATCGTCGCTTAAAAGCAGCAGGCAATTCTTGCTTCATTGGTGTTATTTCGTTTATCGACTCGAATATCTCCTCCGGTCGTGGAGGCGAAGTTTGTGTGGGTATTTCGTTTTTAAATAGGAACCTCGTCTGTGTGCTGTTTTCACGCAAATTCTTATATTTCTGACTATCCATGCGGTTTTTCGATGAAAGATTTTCAGCTTTCGTCTCCATAAATGATTTTTCTCTTCGTCTTGCATTTAAAAATTGTATTAACACATTTTGGTACTGATACCATTTTGCTCCACCATTTTGGCGCTTATTGTTCAGTATCTTACTCATGGTTTTGTCAAACAGCGTCTGTGTACTAGCGCTCTCAACTGTCTCCTTTAAACGTTCATATACTTCCGGGGTTAATAGAAGCATTTTATTAAGACTGCTATTTTTATGCATATTTTTCAACTAAAGACCCTATCACACCTGAAAGAACACTTTCTAACGATTCAGGCAGAACTATTCCTTGCTGTACTAACACTTAACGCTGTCGCGAATTAGATTTTCTTGCCCCTGAAAGCTTGCGCAGGCTCTTTTTAAATTTGGGAAGTTGTGGGAATACTTTTCAAGATGGTGTATGATTACCCTTCAATGTATTATGTGTGATTTTGCATAGAGTCTTAATTATTTTAGGATCGGCTGTTTTCAGTATAGCCTTTCTTAAACACGGACTTGCTTTTTAAAGATCACATAGCATATGCTTGTTGTTCTTCAATCGTTTCATTCGTGACACCATTGTCGTCCTTCAAACTATTTGGGGAGCAATAACACGTTAAAAACTTTGTATTGAATATGTCGGTGCGAAAACGTAAGGTGTCATTTATATCCTGTGTTAGGTCTATTAGCAAATAGCTATGAGGTTGTTGAGTTATTTCTTTATATATTCTCATAAGCTCCGGACTGTTTTCAGGGTATATCTGTTTAGCGAGATGATGAAATTGACTCTTGTCTCGTGGGTTCTTGAAGCATACTAGATAATTACAGTTTAGCGAAATATCTCGTCAAAATTTTCCTTGATGGAAAATATTCTGAGTCACCAGAATGACAGACAGGTTACGATGATGCGATGCTTTCGCAAACAACTCGCATACTTGTCTTGAAAACGCATTTAACATCATGTCGTCCAGTACAATTAGGACTGGTTGATTCGTGCTATTTGGAAATTCCTCTGGAATAGAGTTCAAATATTCGATATTTTCAAATAGCGCTTGCCGTGGTATAGCACTCTGTTCAGCGTTACAACAAATAATTTTCTTCACTGATGGTTAAATCATTGCATTGTTTTTAAGAAGATTTTCTATAAATGTCGTCTTCACGCAGCCAGACGGGCCTGCCACCATCATTGTGAAAGGGTGTTTAAAGTGCAGCATCTTTTTGTGTTTGGAAAAGAATAACTTTTTATAAAAGCCATTACAAAACTTTTATTTATACGTTTTTCAAGATGAGTAGAAGGCAAATTGTTGACGAACTCCATAGAACTGCTCAAAAAAACTTTAAACGTCGACGTGTTGTTATAAGGGGTATTGATGATCTTTGGCAGGCAGATCTGGTTGATATGAGTGCGTATGCATCTGAAAATCGCGGTTATAAATTTCTATTGACAAAAATTGATACATTTTCCAAGTACGCTTGGGCTCTCTCCGTCAAAAGGAAAAATTCCAATGATGTGGCTGAAGCTATGGAATCAGCTCTCAAACAGAGACGTATACCCCGAAATCTACAAACCGATGATGGAAAAGAATTTTTCAATAAAACATTTCTTCGGATAATGAAAAACTATGAATTAAACCATTATTCTACATTCAGCGCGTTAAAAGCTTCAATTGTCGAGAGATTCAACTGAACTCTGAAGGGCATCATGTGGAAAGAATTCAGTATGAATGGGAATTATCATTGGATTAGCATTATACAGAAGTTGACGGACAAGTACAACAAAACAAAACATCGCATAATCAAGATGCGTCCCATAGATGTTAACGTAACAAATGGAGTACATCTACTTGCAACTGTTTATAAGAAAGTTAAGGTGGTGTCAAAGCCTAAATTTAAAATTGGAAATCATGTGCGAATAAGTAAGTTCAAGCATGTGTTTGAAAAGGGCTACACACCGAACTGGTCGACTGCAATATTCACTATAAAGGAAGTGAGAAAAACACAACTACGGACATACTTTCTTGAAGATTATCAAGGTAACACCATACAAGATGGTTTCTATGAAACAGAATTATTAAAGGTGAAATATCCCGATGTTTACCTTGTTGAGAAGATTTTGAAAAGGGTTAAAAACCGAGCTTTCGTAAAATGGCTAGATTTTACTTCGGCGCATAATTCATGGGTAGATATAAAAGACGTAATGTGAATGCATTCCGGGATCCTATCACAACTCGTTGAAATTGCAAAACACGTTAGATTCGCAAAAAGCGTTCACATGAGGTATATGATAGCCTGGGGCTATGCGTACCGCATGAGTCGTAAAGGCTAGTTGGAAATGCATGCTTGTGATAGGTTTAGATTTGAACATCGCATTTCACAACTACATGAAATTATAAAACCCGTTCTCTTACAAATTCAGGGAGAACATTTTCAATGAGATGTTTTCACGTATTGTATAGTTCAAAACCATCCCTTGAAAACATTGTCAGTTTACAAACAAACTTTGTGCGAACAAGATGACTAGTGCTGTGGAACTACGCAAATATGACGACTTTGTTGCGGAATACATGGATGTACTTCTGGATGAACATCGTTAGAGGATGCTAAGTGATATCAAAACATTAAAATTAAACTCAAAGATCCCGTCTACCACATAAATTCACGCAATACACTACAATTACTGTCCATGGTTTTATGACAATGCCGAATCCGGACCGAATACATATACAATACGGAAGTTAATGTGTTTTTATAACAGAGTAAGAAATGGTAACTTTTGAAATTATATAAGTGACATTTTAATACAATGTTAAATTACAATCGAAATCAGTCTTTTATTTCTTCATACAGTTGTGATATGGAAAAAGTGAATTGGAAATAAAAACAATGTTGTATGACAAAAACTGCTTTTTATTCATCGTTGCCATCTTGAACAAATTTTATTTTAAAATAACCACTCTTTGTGTCGTCTTTACCCTCGAATATGAGATTGTAATTTGTGATCTCGTTCAGCTCCTCAACCTCCGAGAATCTTGGCGGAAGAAAACAGTAGGTCCCGCCCACCAAATGTACAATGATGCGTGCTCCATACTGCGTGGTTATCAATCGAAAACATTTAATTCTGTATTTTTTACCTACGTCCAATATAGCAAGTGCAACATGTTGATCAGGGGTATAGTTTCAGATGTTGTCTAAAAGTGCCACGGTTTTCTGAAAGGAAAAATTGATAGTAAACCTCAGCCATCAAACTTAGTTGCATTACCTACCATTTTCAAAGTTATTTATATATTCGCACTGAAACAATTTGAAAACGTAAGATGGGGAACCCTAAACTAGTTTACAACAGCTGAAAAGTAGACCTTTATCGGAGCTGCAATTTACAAAATTAGTTTTTGTCTGTAACAGAATAGTAAAAATTAATTATGAATAATATATATATAAATAATTTGCTCACCAAACTCTTACTGTTGTTAGTATCCTCAGATATTCCACAGCGCCAGATTCCTGGCAGTATGTACGCTAGAAATGTCAATTATGACTTTACTGTTTAGCCTTCCTGCAATCTATACCATTTCACCCCGGTGATCATAGCTTGGTCACTTTCATTCCCCCTAAACCCATTCACGACAACCCTATAACGACTTTAATCAAAACACACGCACCACGATTGACAATGTGCAAATTGCAAGCATATGCATGTAATCTGTGCTACCGGCCGTGTTAACCAAACGTCATTTTCTCACGAAGCTAATTAATTCACATTGCAAATTGAGCCATACCACTCAATTACTACATTTCACAATATAGTGTAAAATATGTACAACACAACCTCTCATCAAGAATGCGGAAGCGTTATTTTAATGATATTCACCCTCAAATCTACAGTTTCCCAGCAAACAACAAGAAAAAAACGATTAACCTGCCGTTACGTACAACGAATAACCTGCTGTTATGTACTTGATCATTCACGATACATCTCTACACGAAAGAAGCACATGTTGACGGTCAACCTTGGGGAAATACCTTTAATTACAATAATAACACGTATTGGCCCCATACAGGTTGATCGTCCTCTTTACCATCATTCGTTTGCCTTGAAAAAAGGCTTGACATATTTTCACCTCCTGAATTAATGAACTCGTGGTAGACTGTCTCGCAGTATTAAGAAAATTAATACATAGTTATATGTACTACCATACCTCTGTCCGATCATGGGTATTTAAACACATCTTAACGTACATATGTATGAAGTGAATTGGACTCTTTTCGTAATGCATTAAGGTTAGTATCAGAATTCAGCATGGATGGCAATTACCATTAAAATTGCTGCCTGTTTCTTTTCACCCATCATTCGGCTTGCCTATGGCACAAATAACTTACAGTAACACGGCGTATTGAAGATCATTGGGTTCGTAATACATTAAGCTAATTTTGATACAGTGCCCCAGAAAATGTGCGTGCAAGGCTTTACCCTGTCCCCATCATTCGTTGTCTTGAACAGACGCTACATATATTCACCGTTGCCAGAAGGTCAAATTGCATTAATGTAGGAAGAAAAATTTGCGCACACGGCATTTCATGTATATTCTACCGTCAGCCTTTCATGACGCCCTGGTAATCAATTTCACAAAAACTCAATAGATTCTCCTTTCTAACACACTCTACACCCCTAACAACCAACCAACTGGACCTACAACATCGCTCAATGCCTCGAAAATAACACTCTTAATGTATCTACATGCACACATTTGTTCGCCATGCAAATCTAACAACATAAATCACCACTAAACATCTGAACAAACCTCTACACCCTTCTACCAACCACGCTCAGCAACCTCTTACAACACAACACAACACAAATCACCGCGACACACCTGAACAAACCTCTACACCCTTCTACCAACCACGCTCAGCAACCCCTAACAACACAACACAAATCACCGCGACACACATGAACAAACCTCTACACCCTTCTAACAACACAAATCACCGCATACCACCTGACAACCCCAACCAACCAACCGCAACACCCCTCTTACGAACAACAAATCAACGCCACCACGCGACCGTACCCCAGACTCAAAATGGCACTGATTCGCCATCTAAACGCCTTGTAACCACTTACACCAAACACCAACCTGCACTGGTTGGAAGTGATTGAAAAAGTGGTTCCCACCCATACAAAACCCGGTTCGAAGGTACGTCACTTACTACACAGAGTTTCAATCGGATGATTCCAACAGAGCACGCAAGTAGAATATCGAAGGCAAGTCTTACAAAACATGGAGAAGGAAAGTAGCATGGAACAAATATTAATCGAATTTAATTTGCAGAAGCTTTTATTCAAACACATCAATAACACGAATTATCTTAAGGAGATCAAACTCAACAAAACTCAAAGATGGCATGTAAGTCTTACTAACAATCTTACCATAGCCTCTATAGTCCTCATCATCGGCCTATACCTATGACCACCCTGTAAAAAACGATAAAAATGCAGATTCAACTAAAAAGTGGTCGCCAGGAGTTGACACTTTCTGAAGGAAGAGTTATATCACCGCATGATAATCCTTAGCCATTCAGCTTTCACAAAACTGTTAACCTTGGCATAAAACTCCATCATTCACAACATGTAATAATCAGGGGCGGTGCTACCATAGGTGCAAATGGAACAATTGAACCGGGCGCCCAAATTAAAGGGCGCCAAATTACAAGTGAATCAATATTGAAAATAATATAATTCCACATTCATCTCTCATTATACTTCCATTAATTTTTCTTAAATCAAGTAAATTTTGCTTATTTTGTCAACTGCAAAACATATCTACAGAATTCAAATCATGTAAACTTACAACTTTACATATTGTCGCTCATCATCATGTATGCTATGTATATGATCTATAACTATGTATATGATCTATAACAATGTGCTTATCATCGCCAGCGGATTGACGCTTGTTCAAAACAAACAACTTGACCCAAACGATGGGAAAATTCACACATGATTTTACGCACACTGAAATGCAGTGGCGGCTCGTGGTAGTTAAGTATGGTGGGGCTACTGGTACGAATTTTTCTATAACCAATATAAGTCTTATGTGAGTTCCCACTCCACCCAAGAGGTACCACATGTGGAGCGTTAAGCGATTTTAAGTGATCGGTTTCCCCAAAAGTAGATTCGCTGGCAATCAAAGATATATTCCTATTATCGTGTTTTGAATATATTTAAAGCTTTAATAAAAGTTCAGTGCACTCTGAATAAAAAAAATTGTTTAAAACATTTGAATTCTTCCAACGAAACAACTTTTAGGCCTATCGCACTTTTCAAAATAAATAATTTCTCTACTAAAATAAATGCAACAAAAACAACAATAACAATCGAAAAAACTGGTAATAAATACATTCAAAAAAAGCAACAAGAACAAAAGCAAAAACCATCAATAAATAAATTCAGCAAAAACAGTTTTACATTGCATATAGTTCTTCAATCAACATTAACAACAAAAGCAATTTCTTTTATCTAGACGTTTTATTTGTATAAATATTCAGCACGTCGATTTTTTTGTTTAGCAAACAAGTAAATGACCCTTTCATTCATTATGGGTATTTCTTTAATGAATTTATTACAAACAGAGAGTACTGCAAGCGAGTTGAGACGACTTTGGTCCATGGTGCTCGATTTGTAACTTTTGATATTTTTTAGGGTATCGAAGCATCTTTCCGACTCTGAAGTAGTAACCGGCGTTGTTAAAACTATTTCTATTAACTTACTTGTTTCCTGGAAAGACGAACAAAGGTTATTATCTTTAAAAAACTGTAAAGCTGAACAATGGAAGACATATTTTGAAACATTTCGTTCAAATAGCGTAATATTAATATTAATTATATTTTCTACCGAATTCATATTTTGAAACTACCGAAATTTTTTTACTAAAATTGAAATTTAAACCTCTAGCAAGTTTTAACACATGCAAGGAAAATCTTGGTAATTATTTATTTAATCAAAATCATAAATGTGATAACCTGAAGAAACCTTTTCTGAATCAACCTTAAAGCACAAAAGAACTTTAAAAAATACCAAACACTACAAACATTGCGAAGGCACACTATGTACTAATACCATGCATATGATTAGCCCGTCCGCGATGTATACACATGTTATTTCAAACATGCACACTCCCGCCGCTTCGGCATAGTATTCTCGCACCCATTCAAATCGAAATACTCTTAATTGGAGCTAGATTGATGTAGCCCTTTCCTCATAGTAAAGGTGGAAAATTGTCAAAGAGAAAATAAGTTTGAATTTCATTCTTAGCTTTTACTCGGTGCAGGCACAATGAAGCGAGTCAAAGAGAAAAACAAATTCTTATACAGTGCGTGGCAAGAAGACTATGTGAAAGTAAACTACAGCATGGGCGAAAAAAATGCTACATTATATTTTGAAATGAAATGAAATTATGAAAACTATATTGAAATCTATAAGGATATTTTATTACATTTGCACTAATATAGGCTCATCAATAGGTGGTGGGGCTGAGCCCCACTAGCCCCAAAGGTAGAGCCGCCACTGCTGAAATGAGTCATCTATGGGTGCTATAGGCAATTTTGTTGAAGCTAAAAGTCTTGAACCAAGTTGAAAGAGAAAAGCGATTAGGAGATATATGAAAGCAATATGTTTCACACAGTGTTCAAGGACAATGGGAAAAATTTTTATTTCCATTTTCCATTCATTTTACTTTAATTGTATTAAGTATAATCAGGATTTTTTTTAGTTTTGCTGTTCTGGGGCTTTTCATAAGGCCATACAATTTCCACTTGGAGTCTAAGTCATGAAATTAAAGATTCTATTGGAGGGAAATTTTGGCATTAAATGGAAATTTGAACATATAATGATCTGAAATCGTTACTTATACAGCTCGTAGCACTGGACAAATACCCGCTAGATGACAAACTCTCTCTTCTATTCAGAATGAAGTCGAAGAGAAACTGATTCCTACATCGTTGATGACCAAAGCCATTGAAAGGTCTCAATATTAGTGATTTGAACCTGATATTGAAATCATGATAAAGTGTACGAACGTTGATTTTCAAACCAATTGATTTTTTGATTTCAATTTTGGGCAGTGATTTTGAATACCATTGATTAAACGTTACAAAAAAACTAATTAATATGTCGGGTGTGGAAAAATTTGGCAGGTACTGAAAATAGGAAACGACGAAGGAAAGATGAAAGTTCCAGTTCGAAGCAAAGGGCCGCTATGGAAAATTTTCCGGAAAGAGAAGTAGTAGATATAGTTCCTAACTATGATAGTCTCCAACATTTCCCTTTATCCAATAATATTGAAACAAGTTCGTTGCAAGTTTTTGCGGGAAACTTAAAATTATCTTCACCAGGTGTTAGTGCAAGTTATCCGTTAGATTAATTTGAAGATCCAGGAACCTGGCCAGAATTAAATGAAAATCAAATTCAATTGATAGGTAAGAAAGGGCCCTATCAAATTAAAGATTTCCAGTTTCCATCTTCAAAAGGTAGAAAATTTAGTGCAAAACTATATGAGCGAACATTGCAAAATTGGGAATCTGTCACTAGACACTGACTGGTGTATTCCACCTCAAAAGATGCGACATTTTGCTATTGCTGTCGCATATTTTCAAAAAACAAAATTAACTGTTCACTGTCCAGTATAGGATATTCTGATTGGAATCATGTTAATAATGCGGGTGCAGAAAAGTTTGAAAATATTTTTGACGTATTTTCGTTTTATGTTCTTTGGAAATACTCCACGATTTTGGTAATTGTGTGTAGTGATTGAAGCCCTCCTGCGGTTGATTTGAGCTTTTCCCTATCAAATTATCCTGCCTTTGTTATCCACCAATCCGTGGTTAAATTCGTGATATATTCGTCTTTTTTATTGCTTTTTGGGATGCAACAATTCAACATTCTCACCAACTTAAATTGCCTTTACTCAGTCTTATCGTCTCAAATGTACTATCCTACCATCTTCTGCTTTCTTATGTCCCATGCGACCGTTATAATTTTATTATTGTTATTGTTAGTCTCATGGCATTAAAGGAAAATCATACTGGTCCTCCATCTAGACTTAACTTCAAGGAAGGTGACTTTGAGGTGATGCCTAACGAAGTATCTTTTGTTGATGGGTATGGCTACCACAAGGATTTGCATTGTTATAAAGTGGTTTTCTACCTTCCAAATGATATGTCCCATAATATTCCCCGTTTCACTACTCGCTGGTTGGTTGGTTGTTGTGGCAGCCCTCTTTATAAAAAGATGGTTCACTAAGGCCACAATAGGCCCATTGTGATACCACAGAAGATTCAGACTGCACTAGAACCTAGCTGATTGGTGACGAGAACCATTTTGATTCTCGTATGAATCCGGCAACGTTTCCGAAGCCAACGTGGTTTTCTGAATTTCGGACGTATCAAATTTCAAGTAAGTTTTCTCCTTATTCAAAATGTCTGACAGCGAGGATCACGGCATTGGCGCAAGCACGGCACAGCCTACGAATAGCACGCCATCAGCCGAAACTCCATACATTGCTGGTATAAACGACATCGCACAAATAAAATTACCGCCATTTTGGCGTACGCGACCATCGTTATGGTTCGCACGCATCGAAGCGCAAATACGTCTGTGTAGAACTCGGACGGACACTGCAAAGTTTGACAAAGTAGTTGCTGAGCTTGACTGCGCTACACTCGAGGCAGTCACCGACATCGTTGAAGCCCCTCCGCTAGAGGGTAAATACGACGCTTTAAAAGCCCGCATTTCGAGCGTTTTTTCCCTGTCGGATGATGCACAAATTCGAAACCTTCTGACTGGTTTGGAGCTGGGTGACAGCAAACCATCGCAGCTCCTGCGGAGCATGACGCAAGCCGCCGGCACCAGAGTTAGCGATAGGTTTTTGAAATATTTGTGGATACAGCGACTTCCTACTCGGATACAGTCTATCATCGCTATCTCAGAGACAACGAATCTCACTAAGCTGGCAGAGATGGCAGATTGAATCGCGGAAGTAAAGGATCCACACAAAATTCGGGAGGTTTCCCAAGTCAGTCGCGAACAAACTGCGGATACTACAGCCAGCTTAGAAACACAGGTTAACGAGATTAGAAGGGTGCTTATTCGCTTGGAACGCAACACGTCAGAAAGGACTCAGCCCAATCGCACGGCAGACCACGCCCGACGTATCTGTTTCTACCACAAAAATTCGGCCATGCCGCACGCACATGTAAACCTCCGTGTGATTTCATTCAACAACAGGTACAGGGAAACGAATAGGGTCGCTTTCTGACCAGACGCCAAACAGTGACATGAGCCTTAGCCGTCTATTTGTTTATGATAAGCTAACGAGCACACGATTCCTTGTGGACACAGGTGCTGATATTTCGGTCATTCCTCGCCCACCTCTCGCGAACCTCAAACCGTCTAGCCTGAAACTTTTCGCGGCAAACAAAACACGCATCAACACTTACGGCGACAAGCTCCTTACCGTCAACCTTGGTCTACGCCGTTCATTCACATGGCGTTTTCGCATCGCGGATGTTAATCAAGCAATCCTAGGAGCTGACTTCCTCAGACAGTTTAACCTACTCGTTGATCTGAACAGCAGGCGACTCATCGACACCAATACCAAATCGTCAACTCGTGGACATATCTCTACTCTTCCTATACCGTCCATAAACACAGTGAGCGATGACTCCTCGTACCACACTCTACTCAAACAGTTCCCGCAGATTCCTTGGTGTTATTAACTTTTACCGCAGATTCATCAAGAGTGCGGCGGATTTGCAGGCGCCGTTACATAAACTACTACGTGGAACAAAAATGACATCATAGTATGGACTCAGCAAATCAAAAAGGCGTTTGAGGCCTGTCGAGAAAGAATCGCCAATGCTACGTTGCTCGTACACTTTCAACATGGAAAACCATTGAGACTCGTCACCGACGCTTCTGACAAAGCGGTGGGCGCGGTACTAGAGGAACTTCAATCGGAGCAATGGATGCCACTAGCTTATTTCCAGAGGAAGCTGTCCATCACTGAAACACGATACAGTACATACGACAGGGAACTCCTTGCAATATATAGTAGCATTAAACACTTCCGTCATCTCTTAGAGGGCTCAGACTATACGATCGTAACCGATCACAAGCCTTTGATTTACGCGTTCAGCCAACGGACTGACAAGGCCTCGCCTCGCCAGCTACGTAAACTAAACTTCATCTATGAATTCTCGACTAACATTGTTCATATTCGAGGCAATTCGAATGTTGTTACGGACGCACTCTCACGAGTATACGGAATCACTACTCTTGCGGCATTTTTCGTAGAACAACTGATTGAGGAACATCAGAAGGACTCGGAACTCAATCAACTTTTACAAAACAATACGACATCATTGAAATTACAATCCATCGCATTCAACGGTCACGGAACCCTCTTTTGCGACACGTCAACTGCAGACGTACGCCCATACTTACCCAAGTCGCTGCGAGAGGAAATCTTTGCAGCCGAGAGATTAGGCGTAAATTTGTGTGGCCCAGCATGAATAAAGACATCGCTGAAATGGCACGCAACTGCATCCCGTGCCAGAGATCCAAGATAAACAGGCACACTCACAGCCCCGTGCAGGAATTCGTGAGTACAGACAAAAGGTTTCAGCATATACACGTCGACATTGTTCGACCACTGCGACCATATCAAGGATTCAAGTACTGTCTCACGGTAGTTGACCGTGTCTCCCGCTGGCCCGAGGCATTTCCAATGGTGGATCAAACAGCCGAATCGGCAGCAAAAATTTTGTATGCAAACTGGATCTCCAGGTGTGGAACACCACATACTATAACAACCGATCAAGGTACTCAGTTCAAGTCCTCCTTGTGCCGACTACTTGGGACCTATAGAGTCCGGACAACGCCGTATCACCCCGCAGCAAACGGAATGGTGGAGCGCTGGCACCGCTCGCTCAAAGCAGCGATCATGGGCCATGAAATCGACAACTGGATGGATACCTTACCCACTGTACTTCACGGTCTCCGCAACGCCTTCAAAGAGGACCTGAAAGGATCATGCGCGGAGATGGTGTATGGCACGACCCTGCATATTCCGGATGACATATTCATAAACAGCAATCATGATTGCAATGCGCCACTCCTTATAGACCAGCTGCGAGAGAAAATGCGAGACTTACGTCCGCAACCCGCATCGAACCATTCGTCCAGAGCCAGCTTCGTCCACGAAGATATGCAGAAATGCAGCCACGTTTTCGTGCGCAGAGATGGAGAACGGAAATCCTTAACGCAACCTTATTCCGGTCCCCACCGAGTGCTGCAACGAATTTCAAACACCGTTTTCACCGTCGACGTCAATGGGAAGCGAACTAACGTTTCCACCAATCGCCTGAAACCAGCGTATGTCGTTCAAGATCATCAAAACGAACACGATCCCACTTCGCTAGTCTCAACGCGTAGAACTTCAGCAGCGGAGGCATCTCACAGCAGCCAACGACCAGTCATTCGGCAGCCAATCAATCCGCCACCTCAATCCATAACAAAAGTCTACCCACCAGCAAGTCGGCGAAACGTCAACACTTGACGTTATTGAAGAGGGAGTACTGTGGCAGCACCATTGAACGATCGTCCATTTGTAGTCTATTGTGAATATGTATTTTGACAATCTTGGAAATAAAGATCACTTCTGTCTTAGACACCAACTCGTGCAGTTCGTCACTCGGTAGAAAAGCTAAAATAGTATATGAGCTCCCAGGCACAGCTGGAGCAGCCATAAACTGTTGAGGTTTTAGAGTCTGATTGTTTTTCAGTAAAAAGTACGTATCGAGTAAATTTGAATTTTTTTATTACAAAATTTTCAAAATTGAAAAAGTTGCAGCGTCTGTTTTGGAGCGACGTTAAAAAATTACGGCAAACGTGATCATTGCCATTTGTTAAACAATCATCGGAAATAGAAAACAAAAATGATTTTATAATAGATAGGTAAATAAGTTTTTGTCGAAGCATTTTTTGACTAAGAGGCGGACATATGAATTTAACGTTGCTATTTAGAAGGAAATAATCTTTCGTTATTTGCCCATGGTTGCGTTGGTTGGTTGTAGTGGCAGCCCCCTTTATCCAAAGCTGTACCACTGAGACAACGATAGGATCATTGTGATACCACAGAAAATTAGGGAGAAAGTAGAACCTACGGGATGTCGAGAACCATTAAGATTCTCGTATGAAGTCGGCTATATAGCTTACATTTAAATCAATTACTTCCGTGTGGCTGTCCAGGAATGGTGACCACAAGGTTTGCATGCGTTTCCTGGACAGTGTTGGGCTTTTGCATAGGAAATTTTGGATTATTTGTTCGTCCTCCTCTGATCTGCAACTTCGGCAGAAATCGTAATATTGCTTGAATATGCATGTCATATTGCTTGAATCTTGCTTGCTTCAATCCCCACCTTTTCCTAATAGCTCTTTTGCAGCAGTAGATTGCGGATGCCGATTCACCCGCTCTTTCTGCTATGTTCCCTTTCCACGCGAACTTGGTGTCCAGAATCAAACATAAATATTTGACCTATTGAGAAGGATTGAGACTTTTCTCATCAAGTTTAGGTGAGACAAATCATGAAATTTTGTATCTTCTCGTGAAGAACACAAATTCCGTTTTCTGCGGATTAATCTTTCAATGGCAATCTTTTACCTACTTAGTTCGAACACCCAGGGCAAAGTTTAGTCTTTTAGATAGGGTATTAACGAATTTGGCCGATATTGCTATTGCACCATCGTCGGCATAGGCTACGTCTTTGAAGCCAGTCACTTCCATTTTTGAAAGAAGTTTATACAGCACTAAGCTTCACAGAAGGAGAGATAGCACTCCACAAGGTGGAGTGCTTCTGCAAGTCCTCCTTCGCAAGGTGCTGTGTCCTAGTGTTGAGTTGATGTTCCTGCTGCTTAGCAGTCTTCCAATAAACCTAATCAGGCTGTCATCGACATTGCTTTCCCCGATTGCTTTCTCAATAGCATTGTGGCTGACGTTGTTGAATGCACCTTCGATGCCTACAAAAACCTCTTGCGTAAATTTTCTGACGCTTTGCAATTTTTCGATGTACCTGGTGAGCGAGTGAAGAGATGTTTCAACCGATCTCCCTATTGTGTATGCATGCTGCGCATTGGAGAGTGGTTTCAGAGCAACTCTCAGATGGATCTCTATTGGTCGTTCCAGAGTTTTCAACAGGAAAAAGGCGAGGCTGATAGGTCTTTAGTCCTTAGATGAGGAGTGTGATGTCTTGCCCGCTTTGGGTAGACTATTTTAGCTTCATTCCACTGCTGTGGAATATAAGCCATCTGTAGACATGCTTTCAAACTGGTGTTTAGCCATGGCAGTGCAACATTGATTTCCCGCGGGATCTCAACAGGTGAGATGTTGTCCATTGGAGGGGATTGAAAGGGTTGAAATGAGCTGATTGCCCAGCGTAGGAACCTGTCGTCTACAGGCACATTGGTTGACAGACAGCTCGGGTGTGTTTGTGGATATCGTTTATCAGCCACATCCTTACTACCCGGGGAGTGCATATCCACGTTAATGGCCAACGCCTTGCAGCTGGATTTCTTCCTGACTGCATTTGCGTCTTCAACAGACCTTAAATATTAAGGAATGCTCGGCATGACTTTACGCAGACGACCGAAATCCTTGGAGTTTTCTGTTACTGCGCAGAAACTTCTGCAAGGGGTGCGATTAGCCTTACTGCTGAAGCATTTGAACTTCTTTAGTTTGAGTTTATAAGAAGACCAGTAATTAGATTTTTAAGCCGAATGAAAGTGCTTCCTACATTTCTTCCGCAGCTCCGCAATTTCACTATTCCACCATGAGGGCTTCCATTTCCCCCTAGGCTTCATTGCAAGGTTATTACACCCCTTTCGACTCCAACGGAGGTAGCGACTCCTCGTTGAGAATTATTATATTTTATGCCTATAAAACAATAGGTAATCAATCAAGAATAAATAGGAAAGAACAGGACAGGTCAAACACTAGATAATTATTTGTGCAACAAGCACCCAAACGTTCAAGCAAACCAGTTTAGTGATTTAAGAAATTTTTTGGGTACCGATGTGAGAAATGTCGTTTGCAGAAAAACGTTATTGAATGTTCGTAAAATAATACAACATGCAATTGTTTGATTTACATAGAATTGTCAATTCAAGGTCTATAGTGAAAATTTCCTACAATGGATAGAATGCCAAATATAACTTAGTTCCGTTCTCGATGACGTAATCTGCCCTCTTTTGACTGTTCCTGCATACGGATCTCTGCCTTCCTTATACGGCGATCATCGTCTTTCGCAGCGTGCAAGTGCGCATGAATTCTACCAGAAATCCATAAGGTGTTCATTATTTGCAATAAAGATGAAATTCAGTTATTGAATAGGCATGTTGCTAGTAATGAAATAATGTTAACTGCCACGCTATGCATTTATCAAGTGCTATTTTCCAAACTGTTTGTAGCTTTCGATATTATTTTACGCAAATCATCGTCTTAGCGCTCCACTAACGAGCCCTTGCTGAGATCATCATATTGATTTGATGACGGGTCTTTTCTATTGCAAATTCCACATCATCTCCGCACGTTTACATTTCCAACATTCCGATATGGCAGAAAACATGGTAAAAAATCAAAACTTGATATCCTATGTTTGGATCTTCAATTACTGGAAAGTCATTTGCAGTTTTTTATTTATAAGTAACGGTATTAGCTTTCAAATCTACCTTTTTAGCAATATGGCAAGTTTTGGTGATATGTTCCATTTATTACGATCTTTACGAAAATATTCCGATTGAAAGGCAGCGCGATAACTTTTTTTGGTCCATAGTTAAAATATAAATCAATCAAACACTGAGTTTTAATACTGAACTTTTGCTTTATATGAATTTTACGCAAGTAAAATTATCGCCACCCTCTCTTCAAGAAAGTCGCTTCAAACTATCGCATTGGACTTTCCTTCTTTCTATCTGGAAGAGGAGAAATTGAAATCATGAAAATGAAGAAAAAAATTCCTGCGGAGCAATATTTTTCATTATATATACGATGATTGGAAATTGAGCAAACAATCATTAAAAAACGATAAAGGTTCTTTAAAATATGCATTCACAAAGAATAAAACGACGTTTGTGTTAACTGCCACGTGTTAAAGTAAACTTTTTTAGTAATATATGTGTTTTGTTTTATATTAATACTGTATAGGCCACTTAGTTTTGCGCAGGGATGGAAAGTAGATAACCTTCTCGTGGTGCATTCCGGACAACGCTAAATGATCTACCACGGCACGACTTTGAATGTTCGTGGACAACTCTCTCGTCTCAACGACTATATCTGATGCTTTGAGCTAGTAGCAGTGGTATTCTCTCACCTGAGTACGCAAGCGTGACATCTTGCGAAAATGGCTTTCAGGCTTATTCCACTGCTACCTCCGCCCCGGTAAAACCCTGGCAGGCCACGCGGTACGATCGAAACTCGTCGCCACTAGTCTGGCCGTGTAGGTTCAGTTGAGTTTGGACTCCTGATTAGTCCCTGGCCCGGCTCTGAGCACATATCCTCATAAGAGAATGTGCCAACCCTCGCATGGCCTCCCTGGTTCGGTATAGACAACCATAGGGTCTCAGGGAAAATGCATAACGAGTAGAGATAGTGGCTGTGGACCCAACTTCAATGAATTCAGAAAAAGATAAAAGGGATGATCCACTCAGCCCAGAAGGGAAGTGGAAGAAGGGGACGCGTCCTTCTGTAGGGAAGAAGACCGCAATGTCCAATTGGACGATCACCAGCCTACCACTCACTTCTTCGAGGGGTGCATGCACCAAGGCAGCTATGCCAGGGGCAAACACCTCCTCAAGTAAGCCAATTGGCGCTAGCGGCAACATCAAGGCAACTGCGAATAACCCGGCCCGGACGGTTGCTGTTGCGTCAAAGAGCAGCAAAAACCCTCTGTTGTGGCTTACAGAGACAGAAGATCTGCCAGCAAAATCCTGAAAAGGCTGAAAGATTTACCCGTTGAGGGGGCTTTCCTAGAAGGATAAAATCTCCCTTCAATGGGCAGCAACTGCAGTAGAGGCTCATGAAGTCTCCATGGCAAAGCAAGGGGCTACTCACAAAAGATGCATATCTAATGAGGCAGCCCCGAATCAACCGAGTGCCTAACTGCAGGTCACCAATAGACCAAGATTGGTCGCACGCATTCCTGTCAAGGGCGCGAGTTTCAGTGGAGTGGCTAAGGGCAGCCTGGTATGGGCTGTCATCGACAGGAGCAGCAGTGATGGAACCATCTCACCGTCAAACTGGAAGATGGTGGAAATCACTTTTCTTCGGGTGTTCAAACTCATCCTGGAGGCAAACTCATGCCTTCCACCTAGTTGCCGTGACGCTGGTTGGTACCAGCGTCATCACGCTAAGCTGACAGCCTGCACAGATCAACGCTCAGCGGATCTATATGAGCAATCTATTAGTAGACTGGGAGAATTCTGGCCCGGAGCAAAGCTAGAATCTGACTGAGGCGGACAAAACCCTGTATCGTGATGCTGACGTTTTACAGATAAACCTCCATCACTCTAAGGCGGCATCCGCTGCACTGCTCTTCCACCTGGCCCAAAAAGAAGAGGAGCTGATACTGGCCCAGGAACCTTGGGTTGTAGCAAACCGGCCTTATGGGCTCAATATGAGGGGATAAAAACCAGTATCTCTCTACACAGCAGGTAAACCGAGAGCTTGCATAGTAATAAAGGAAGGCTTCTAACCTTATACAATTTCAGTGACCATGTCACCATTGCCATATCAGTGGAAAGGCAGTCCAAACCACTTTGGGCTGTCTCCTGCTATAAGGCACACGATGTTCTGCGACCTACCATCAACCTGCAAAGGATCGTCAAAAAGTCACTGCACGGGGCATCCAAGTAGTCATCGGGCGGACGCCAATGCTCATAACCGCATTTGGGGAAGCACCGATACGAACAAAAGAGGTGAATCACTCTTTGAATTTATTTTAACGCATGAATTAACCCTAGTAAACAAAGTTGAGGATCCTACTTCCATTACGGCAAGCCGTAGGAAAGTTTTGGATACCACTCTTATGAACAAGCACTTGCACCTCGCTATCAAAGGATGGCATGTATCACAAGAGTGCTCGTTCTCCGATCATTTATATATTATGTTCGATGTGACTTTTGACCCTCTCAAAAATCCCACCATCATTAACAAAACAAGGATGGATTGGGTCAAGTACCAATCAGTATTCGAGTCTACACAAGAAGGTGGACATCGGAAGATTGAAGACATAGGCGGTCTTGAGGAAGCCGTTAAAACCCTTACATTGGCCTTCAACGACGCAGCAAGATCTGCATGCAGTCTAATGAAGCCTAGGGGAGATGTAAGCTCTCATGGTGGAATAGTGAAATTGCGGAGCTGCGAAAGAAATGTAGGAAGCACTTTCATTCGGCTTAAAAATCCAATGACTGGTCTTCTTATAAACTCAAACTAAAGAAGTTTAAATGCTTCATCAGTAAGGCTAATCGCACCCCTTGCAGAAGTTTCTGCGCAGTAACAGAAAATTCCAAGGATTTCGGTCGTCTGCGTAAAGTCATGCCGAGCATTCCTTAATATTTAAGGTCTGTCAAAAACGAAAATGGGACCTGGACCAAATCCAGCCTCAAGACGCTAGCCATTGTCAAGGACACGCACTTCCCAGGTAGTGAGTATGTGGCTGACAAAGCTGATCCACATACGCCCCCGAATTTTCTGTCAACCACTGTGCCTGCAGACGACAGGTTCCTACGCTGGGCAATCAGCTCATTTCAACCCTTTCAATCCCCTCCAATGGACAACATCTCACCTGTTGAGATCCCGCGGGAAATCAATGTTGCACTGCCATGGCTAAACGCCGGTTTGAAAGCATGTCTTCAGATGGCTTATGTTCCACAGCAGTGGAATGAAGCTAAAATAGTCTTCATACCCAAAGCGGGCAAGACATCACACTCGTCATCTAAGGACTAAAGACCTATCAGCCTCGCCTTTTTCCTGTTGCAAACTCTGGAACGACCAATAGAGATCCATCTGAGAGTTGCTCTGAAACCACTCTCCAATGCGCAGCATGCATACACAATAGGGAGATCGGTTGAAACATCTCTTCACTCGCTCACCAGGTACATCGAAAAATTGCAAAGCGTCAGAAAATTTACGCAAGAGGTTTTTGTAGGCATCGAAGGTGCATTCAACAACGTCAGCCACAATGCTATTGAGAAAGCAATCGGGGAAAGCAATGTCGATGACAGCCTGATTAGGTTTATTGGAAGACTGCTAAGCAGCAGGAACATCAACTCAACACTAGGACACAGCACCTTGCGAAGGAGGACTTGCAGAAGCACTCCACCTTGTGGAGTGCTATCTCTCCTTCTGTGAAGCTTAGTGCTGTATAAACTTCTGTTAAAAATGGAAGTGACTGGCTTCAAAGACGTAGCCTATGCCGACTATGGTGCAATAGCAATATCGGCCAAATTCGTTAATACCCTATCTAAAAGACTAAACTTTGCCCTGGGTGTTCGAACCAAGTAGGTAAAAGATTGCCATTGAAAGATTAATCCGCAGAAAACGGAATTTGTGTTCTTCACGAGAAGATACAAAATTTCATGATTTGTCTCACCTAAACTTGATGAGAAAAGTCTCAATCCTTCTCAATAGGTCAAATATTTATGTTTGATTCTGGACACCAAATT
Source organism: Oxycera nigricornis (assembly GCA_963942545.1). Lineage (NCBI taxonomy): Eukaryota > Metazoa > Arthropoda > Insecta > Diptera > Stratiomyidae > Oxycera > Oxycera nigricornis. The sequence continues at coordinate 42,759,022 of OZ012661.1, read as the reverse complement.
CGCGTGGAAGGGGAACATAGCAGAAAGAGCGGGTGAAGCGGCATCCGCAATCTACTGCTGCAAAAGAGCTATTAGGAAAAGGTGGGGACTGAAACTCAAAACTGTTTCATAGCTCCATACGGCGATAATGGAACCAATCCTTCTGTGTGGCGCGGTTATTTGGTGGCCAGCGATGACAAAACATCAAGCGGGAATCTGGTTAACAAAGTCAGAAGGACTGCAGCTATTGCAACGCGCTATATATACGCACTACCCCGACAAAGACATTGTTTATGCTATTAAATTGGCTCCCGATGGAGGTCCTAACGAAACAGCAGGCCAAGTGCTCTGCTATTCGATTGAAAGCTCTAAATCGCTGGCATGAGGGGACTATTGGCCACTCCACCATACTACGGAGGAATGGTTCAACGCCTGGACCCCACTCTTCCGATCCCCTGCTTCCACCACGGTTTCAAGTCTCTGCTAGAGATGACTGTTTCATGGAAAGAAGTAGGGTACCGGAATCGGTCGACATCTACACTGATGGATTAAAAATGGATGGAAAAGTTGTGTGTGGGGTATTCTCCAAACAACTAGGCCTGAGACTATCCTTCCGGCTACCAGATCACTGCAATGTTTTTCAGGCAGAGGGCATCACAATACATAAGGCAGTGGGCGTGCTGAGAAGTCAAAAAATTTTGATAAGAAATTGAAACATTTTCTCTGACAGTCAAGCTGCTATCCAATCATTATCCAACTTGTATACCTCATCCACAATTGTAATGGAATGTTACACATAACTGAAAGCGATATCACTTCACTGTGGAGTGATTCTTTGCTGGGTGGCGGGTCATAGTGTTATACCTGGGAACTGCGAAGCTGATACCCTAGTTAGAGCTGGCACTGAGCTAATATACCAAGTCGGCCATCCATTGGCCTCCGTCAAGCTCAGTTTCAAGTAGTATTATATATAGGCTGCAAACAGGGCCTGGCTCCTGGAAGAAACCTGCAGGACAATCAGGCAAACTTGGCACGCACTAAGCTCAAAGCGCAACAAGGAATTCGTCAGCACGAGCCGTGAAACATTAAGTTTCATCGTATCCATACTGATGGGGCATTGTCTCATTGGGGGTTAATACTTAAAATAGTTTTTACATTTTTTTATTATATGTTGACCGTTTCAAATGCGCTTTTCTGGACGTTATCTTTGTTGTGTCTTTTGTAGATATATGTAAGTTCTTATCATTACCATAAGAAATACAATTGATGTGCTTCCTGTTTGTTTGCTTCTCATACGAATCCTATCTTTAATTTATTAAGACTAAAATTTGCCATAGTGACGCAAAAAAAAACAACTTAAATCATTAGTTAATTTTTGAAATTATTTAGCTCAATTTGAATATAGTTTTTGTTGAAGTTGTAGCGATCTGGATGTTCCGGGCGTTTGAATTTGTGCTTTTCAATCATATTAGCGATAATCTTTTCTCGTGGATTTGGCATTTTAGATTCTATCGGCACTTTTCGGGAATATAGTTCTATGCTGCTTAGCTGGGTACCTGGTAACAAAGTTTTCGCGACTATATTCAATGGTTGGTTTGCCTCATTTGCTTTTGTTACATGGATTTCTCGGCTAAAGTTGATTAGGCAATTTTTGAAAACTTTGTTGAATTTGTTCCAATCGGTCATATCTCATCCATTTAAATCGGTCCATGTGGGCTTTGACACATCTAACGTAGGAGTTTCAGGTTAGTTATCTTTATCGCCATGGAATGGTTTACGTGAGTTCCTAAGATTGCCATTTTTTGGTGGAGGCAGACTATCAAGACCACCTTATATGTTTACTAAGTCCTCATGTATAGCCGTTCGGTGCGTGTATTTATTAAAGTATTTATGTAAGTAATGTAAAAGCAAACGAGAAGCGCTGCAGAGAATCTCTATGAAAGGTTCAACCTAAAAAGGCAAATATTTTGCAGCATGTTTGGTGATGATCACAACTTATCTAAATGCGGCCGATATTGCTGAGGTTCGAATATTTTAAGGTAGTAAAATATAATTCGAAAATAGACTTTTCAGTCACAACTGTGTTTTAATTCAAATTTACTAGGTCTATTTGTGCCAAATAGATCATGAGAAAGTGTCGTACATATTAATTTCGTAGATTCATATATACTTTGAAATTAATATTTTTCTGAGCAAGTGTATCTAAATCATTGCTTCAAATAATACTTTCAATAAATTATAGGAAACCATACTAAAAACATGAATCATCATGTGAAACAACGTGAGATTCATTCACCCTTCAAAGCAATTCATAAAATGACCATGTCAAGGCAAAAATTTGGACGCTGAAAACACTACTTCTATTAATTTCATCACACCTTTCGTGTTTCGAAATGACAATAATGGTTTCTTTCAAAATTCGAAATTTTTCTAAATGAAGTCAAACATATTGGTACTGGCATTTTGTTGAAAGTTTTAAATTCATGATAAAAAAACCATCATAGTCTTTAAAACTATTGTTTCTTTTTGCAGAATTGATCAAAACCTTTGACCTAGGAGAAAATTAAAGACGTTATTAGTAGAAAAAACAATATTTAATGCTTGTTTCATTTATAGAAAGTTTAAAAACAATTTTAGAGTTGATCTAGGGTACGTGAAGTTATCATAGCGTCAAGAATTTCCATGGGAATTCAGGAAAGTTTGACTTCTTCTGCTGTATCTTGGATACCGCTAAATAATCTACCATGCCACGGCTTTGTATTTTCTTAGACAACTCTTTCGTCTAAACGACTTATTTTTTGATGCTCGGAGCCAGTAGTTGTTGTGTTTTGGCGCCTGAGTACGCAAGAGTGAAATATCTTAGAAATGACCTTGAAGCTAATGTTACAGCTGTGTCCGTTCGGGTTAAACTGAGAGACCTTGTGGTACTTTGAAACTCGTAGTCACCAGTTTGCCCGTGTATGTCAGTTGAGTTTTCATTCGTGATTAGTCCCTGACCTAGCTCTGAACACACATCCTTATAAGAGAGCTTGTCAACACTTGCGTGGCCTTCACGATTTGCCATAGACAACCATGGGGTCACACGGGGAAATGCACAACGAGCGGAGATATTGATAATAGCAGTGAGTTCAACGATCCACTCGGCCTGAAAAAAAGTGGACGGAAGTGACCAAGCATCGTTCTAGGAAGAAGACCGCGATGTCCAATCGAACAGCAATCAGTCAGGATACAAGCACCAAAACAGCTTTGCTAGAAGCAAGTACCTCTTCAGTTAAACCTATTGGCGTAACCGGCAACACCAAGATCACGGCTAATAAAACAGCCAAGACTGTTGCTGGCGTGCCATCAAACACCGCCTCTTCAGGTTTTAAAAAGCAGCCAAATCACTTAACAGTGGCTATAAAAGGTCTCCACATGGAAATCTGAAAAGACTAAAAGATTTACCCCCGATGGTCTCTCTCAGACGTACAACATCTTCTTTGAATGGGCATTGAGCACAATAAAGGGTCACAAAGCCTCTGTCTAAAAGCAAATCCACGTAAAACTGGTAGTCTGCACATAAACAAGCAGGCTATCTTCCAATTATAAAAAGTTTGACTTGAAGTAAAACTTGAACACATCTCAAATCGGCATCGCCCGAGGGCAGGTATATTAGCAAATCATCCACTTACGGTCTATAATTGGAAGGTAGCTAAGATAAACGAGCCCAGCAATGGACAGAGAGAGAGGCTCTAACAATCCCCAATGACGGGTCATTAGCTCAATTGGAATCCAAAAGGAGGGGTGATAAGTTCTGGTTTTTAGGCTATCATACTGTGAGTATACCCTAGGTCACCACTTGGCAAGCAGCTCGGCATCCAGAAAAATAGAATGAAAGTAATGGGACCGAGAAGTTCAATTAGACCTGACCACAGACCTTTCCGATTTTTTTTGGTCTATAGCATATTATGTCTTGTTATCTCTCATCAGCTTGCATTTTTTTTGCTAGTGACTATCAATTGGATCAGTCCGGTTTTCGTTAGCTTCTACGCCTTTCATCAATTACAATCATTTAGCCTTTTAATTTTTTAGCCCTGTTATCTTGTATTAACTCCGGAAGACAGTTTTCATTTCTTTGCTCCAGTGCTTTGTGGTTTTCTGTGACAATAGTGTTATAAAACATTTATAAATTGATATCCAGTGATACCTTTGTTCACAGTGGCCTTTCGTAAATTGTTTTAACGGCTCTCTAAGCTTTATTGCTCTAATAACTTTTTGAAATTCCGGCACTAATAAAGTTTTTGCTCTCGCCCCTCAATTAGTGCTCCCTTTGTGTTTAGTGTAAGTGGGTGACAATTTGATAGCTTGACAAGCTCGACTTTTATATCACCTATTCAGCCTGAAATTAGGCAATAGTTTCGGTTTGTGCTATTTAACTTTTTAGTTACTTAACCCTTTCCTACATCATGGTATTGGATTCACCCCCATATGGGTCCACATGCGCGGTCTGCAAACATCCTGAGTCCACGCGTTCGCGATTCGTTCTGTGTGACGGTTACTGTGGTAAAGCATTTCATGCGAAGTGCTTAAACATTACTTCATCGCTGGTTGATATTATCGCCAAGCATCCGAACAACATATCATATCGCTGCGATGCTTGTAGAGCAACTTCATTATCTGACGTTATTAAAATTCTGAACCAACACTCTGTTACTCTGGCGTCTCTCAATCAGAGAATCGACTCATTATCTGCGACACCGATTCCGCCGCTTGCATCAACTGTATCTACTGGTGTACACTGCTCTCCTTTGTGCCGCGGAGTATCTCCTAAATCAAACAATACTGTCTCCTGTACTTCAGTGATGGAACAATCGTCTACTGCATCGAATTCTGTTGAAAATGGTCTCCTAATTTCTCCCTCTGTCCTCTCAATCAGTGAAGCAGTACCTAATGGTGAGGCCTCAAAAGCAGTTGTAACTAACCTCTCCACAGCAGGAATTAACTCCACAAAAACCCTAGAAGTTTCTGTGGACAGTGAAATCTTAGTTTCATCTTCTGCTAACCGATCCAGAGGAGCTGTACCCAAGGTTATTTCTACAGTTGCAACGAACTTGACGGTACCAACATCTGCTGCTAATCTTCCTCTGACTGACTTGCCTGTGGAGGAAGATCTTCGTGCTGTTGCTCCACCTCTGCAAGTCTTTATCTCACGACTTGCATACAACACATCGACGGACATGGTAGTGAGCCACCTTAAACAAAAACTTGGTTCCTCCTGTCCCATTCTTGAGTGTCGAAGGCTTACGAAAGATAATCTTCCACATCGTCTAATTGCTTCCTTTAAACTGATCGTCCCAGCTGAGTCTACTGCTGTCCTGGACACTAAACTTTGGCCTGTTGGTGCTCTCATCAAACGCTTCGCACCGCGGAAAAGGAAAAATTTTCCCAACACGGCGCATCTAAACCTGCAAGTCTAGTTTCTTACGACTCTAACAATTCTATTAGCATTTATTATCAGAATGTACGAGGCTTACGAACTAAGTTGCAAGAATTCAATTTTTCGTGCTTATTATGCAAAGATTCCATTATCTGTGTAACTGAGACTTGGCTGCATTCCGGCATCCATAATTCTGAATTGTTACAAAATTATAACGTTTACCGAAAAGATCGCGATCGCAATCTCTCAAATAAATCAGACGGTGGTGGAGTCTTTATAGCTGTTAAGATTTCCCTTCCCAGTTCTCTCTGTGAAGAATTTCACCCTCCCTCGCCCATCGAAAGTGTGCTCGTCAAAGTTCATGTTTCTGCATCTGCCCCCGTATACATTTCTTCTACTTATGTTCCATGCAACTCTCCGATCGAGCTGTATGCGTCTTTCTTTTCCTCTCTCTTCTCATTTTGTCTATCTATCAATCCTTCCTCTCGTGTTATTATCTGTGGGGACTTTAACCTTCCTTCTCTTGATTGGCAATTTTCCCCTAACATTCATGTTATCTCTTGTAATAGACAATCCAACCTTATCTCAAACTTTTTATCACTTACCTCCTGTTCTCAATTCAATTATGTCCTGAACTCCAACGGCCGGCTTCTTGATCTTGTCTTGTCAAACATAGATCATGATAGTCTGTCTCTAATGCCTGCACCTCATTTTTATGTTCCTCCTGATCCTCATCATCCACCTGTTTTGTTGGATCTTTCCTTGGGCCTCCCTAAACCTCAAAAAGCTCGCAAGCAATTTAGATTCAACTTCTGGAAAGCGAATTATGTTGCTATGTCGGATGAACTCTGTTCGGTAAACTGGTCTTCTTTTTTTCTTAATTTAGGTTGTGAAGATGCGCTCTCTAAATTCTACTCACTTATCCACGACCTTATCTCGCGCTTCACTCCTTACCTTAGTCGTTCTACGGCCAGCGATCCTCCCTGGATGACCCGGGATGTTTTAGCTATCCTCAGATTGAAAGATCGAGCCTATCGTCTCTTTAAATCTAGCAGAACTCCTGAAAATTATACTGCTTTTTCTAGACTCCGCGCTTCCGCGAAATCGGCAATGAAAAGTGCTATGCGTAATTATTTCGTTAATATCGAAAATTCGCTACACTCAAACCAAACCAAGCCGTTCTGGTTCTATATCAATTCCCTCAAGTCTTCCTCCAGAATTCCCAGTACTGTTTCATGGAATGGTGAACAGGGTTCGACTCCCGAACAAATTTGCGAAATTTTGCAGCCTTTTTTTCCTCAATTTATCCTCTCTCCTCTCTCCAACATACTGCTACTGTTATTCCTTTTCACTTTCCACCTTTTCTCGATTTTATTTCCACAAACCCTACTGAAATTCAAATGTTGATTGATTCGTTGGACTCTAGCGTAGGACCTGGGCCAGACGGGCTTCCTAATATTTTCTTCAAATCTTTATCCTCTTCATTATGCCTTCCACTTTCTTACATTTTTAACGCTAGTTTATCCTCGGGTGTCTTCCCTAATTTTTGGAAGCTTGCTAACATTTTCCCAGTACATAAGTCAGGTTCCCCATCCAATGCTTGCAATTACCGTCCTATTTCGTTACTCTCATGTCTTCCCAAACTTCTTGAACGTATTGTCTATAATAAACTCTACCAAGCTCTTTCTTGTAAATTATCCCCGTTTCAACATGGTTTTCTTCCAGGCCGATCAACTAGCACAAACCTTCTTGAACTTACCCATACTGTCGCAAAGGCTCTCGAAAATCGTCTCCAAGTGGACGTAGTCTACACTGACTTCAGTAAGGCTTTTGACACTGTCAACCACAATGTTCTACTTCAAAAATTAGAACACTTTGGCCTGTTTGGTCCAGTACTCTCTTGGCTTGAGTCATACATTAGTTTTCGTTCATGCCGTGTTAGTCTATCTGGTGCACTTTCCTCTCTTTTCTTTCCAACCACCGGTGTCCCTCAGGGATCTATCCTTGGTCCTCTTCTCTTCCTCCTATACATTAATGATCTCCCCTCTGTCCTAGGATCTCAGTGTCTTCTGTATGCTGATGACTTAAAAATTTACAGAGTTGTCCGCTCAGAAGAAGATTGTATTGCTCTCCAGATGGATCTGGACGCAGTCGATTCTTGGAGTCATACTAATTTTCTCTTTCTTAATGTCCAGAAATGTCACAAAATGTCCTTCACCTTAAAACCCTGTCCAATAGATCATATTTATATGTTACATGATCTTCCACTCGTAGCTGTTTGTCAAATTAAAGACCTGGGAGTGATTTTCGACCCGAGACTTAAATTTGAGCTTCACATTGCGGCAATCTCCGCTCGCGCTTCTCGTGTCTCTGGGTTCGTATTAAGAAACTCCCATTTGTTTTCTAACATTTCCTCCTCTGTTAACCTATATACTAGTCTCGTTAGACCCATTCTCGAATATTGTTCGCAAGTATGGTCTCCACATTTCCTTTATTTAGACTCTCTCCTTGAATCCGTTCAACACAAATTCACTCGTTTTCTTATGTTTAAATTTAATTTTGCTTATATACCTTATACTGAGCGACTTTCCATGCTTCAACTTCCCACTTTGAATTCCCGTAGACTCCTCTTAGATGAATGTTTTCTGTTTCGGCTTCACCACCGTCATTTAAATTCTAACCTGCGAGACTGCTTAAGTTATCGTATTTCAGAACGACCCGCCAGATCTGCTAACACATTTGCAGTTCCATATGCGAGGACAGAAACTTTTTACCATTCACCTATGTTGCGGCTCCCCCGTCATCATAATAATTTGCAGCTTGGTCCGTTTCCTCACTCACTTTATACTTTTAAGCTACAGTTAAAGCGCATTTTATTTAATTAACTTTCTTCTGTTTTATTTTCTTTTTTTTTGTCTTGTAATTGGACTTCTAGTCTGTAAGATTAAATAAATAAATAAATAAATAAATAAGATTTCAACAAAAGCCACTGTATACGGCATCTTATTAATAATCAGAGTGCACGCCAATGTCCCCCATCGCATTTGGTGTAGAACTTACACGAGCAAACAGGGTGAGTCACTCTTTACAATCATTCCAATGCATGACCTAGCCGTAGTCAATATAGGTGAGGAACCTACCTTTATTATGGTTAACCGTTGGGTATCAGTATAACGAGCAAGCATTTCCATCAAGCTATTAAGGGATGATATGAGTCCTAGGAATGCTTATTCGCCATATTGTGTTTAACATTCAATGTGCTCTCTGACCCTCCAAACAATCCAACCTTCTCTAACGGAAGGAAGATGGATTGGATCAAATACCAATCTGTACTCGGACCTGTGTTTAGAACTTTACTTCTGGGTACAATGAAGCAGCAAAGTCTTCATTCAGTCCGGCAAAGCTAAGAGAATAACAAAAGCTCCTGTGGTAGAACTGGAGCATTGCAAAGTTTCTGTGTACGCAGGAAGTCCTTTAATGCGGAATACCAGCTCAATGACTGATTTTCGTACAAAATTGAAGAAAAAAAGTTAAAAAATTCTATTAAAAATATCAAACACACCTTGTGGAGAAGTGTGGACTTTTATATGTTTTTAGTTGTCTACGTGTAATCATGTCGGGCTCCCTCTCATTTCTAAGGTCTATTGAAAAAACAAACGGGCTTGAATAAAATCCAGCTCGAAAACGCTACGTTTTCTTTTGGACAACAAATTCTTCTCTGGGAGCAAGGATGCAGCTAGCAATGCTGATTCAGAAAAAATCCTCAACTGCCTGTCAACCATTTTACCCGTTAGCTCAAAATACAAAAAATAAACACTCAAACCGAACTTTTCACTAAATTAAAAACGTTTTTTAGTGATTAAAAAAATCTAAATGAAAATTGAAACAATTATTAATAGTTTATTATAAGATTTTCAATCAAGCGAAGTTGCACCTGATATCTGTTTTCCACATATATTGTTTTTGATTGTATCTGTTTTCAAACGGTCTGTTTTTCGTTTTCATTCAATTTAGCTGAAAGGAAATTTAGTTGCCACAAGCATTTTTTTAAAATTAATAAGATGATAAATTTCTTGTTGGATTTTAGGAAGAATATGTTTAGTTTGTTCACTGGTAATATTTCTGGCTTTTTTGCTTGAAAATTTTATGGCATTAAGTGTTCTAAAATCTGTTTTGGAGTTTTATCACTGCAACTGCATCTTACGAAGGCTATCCAATATTGCGCCACTTTTTCAGCACAGCCGGACTTATTTCGCCAATAATGCGTCAAATGTTGGCTTCCAAGTCATGAGCAGTTGATGATTGATTAGAATAGACACGTTACTTGGAATACCCTCACAAAAATTGGTTTAATGGATTCAGATCATATGATCTGAGCGGCCAGTTCACAGGTCTTGAGATGATTCGTTTACAAAAAGTTTGGCTCAATAAATTTATGGATTCATTCGCTGTATAGCATGTTGCGACACTCTGTTGGAACTACTTGAGACGATTGGCATTGATGTTGAGAGTTAAAAAAATACAAATAATTTCTCAGCAGCAATCACCATTGGTCCTGTCTTCAGATTTGAAAAAGGAAGCACCAATTATGCCACCGGTATGCAAACCGTGACTTTTTCGAGATGTAATGGGGCTTTCAAAGTTTCTTGTGAATTATCCTTACTCCAAAAGGTAATTTCGCTAATTTATGATCCCGTTCAGCCGCAAATGTGCCTCGCCGTTGAAAATGATTTGACGATAAAAATTTTCAACTGATTTTCAGCACAGTCACCGAACTTAAGTTTATTACCAAACTCAAAAAGCACTTCGTCCAATTTATGGTGCTCCTAATGGTCCACCTGAGCAGCTCATACGTAAGTCGATAGAAAGATTTATGTCCACGAATACTCTATTGGACCATGTTCACCCAACACGAGCTCGTACAGTACATGCCCAGGCAGCAATCACTGCTGCAGAGGGTAGTGTGATGAAGTCCCAAAAATATTGATTGAATTTGCGTCGTACGTTAGTAATAAGACACACACTTTCATACAAAATTCCGGGGGGTTAGGTCGGCGATTGCTGTACCGTACATGCTGAAAGTGCAATAGTAAGCCGATGTTTCGCAAGGAGTAAGACACACACTTTCAAAGAAAATCGTTCGGCGTTAGTGAGGGACAACATGTGCCCCTACACATGTTTAAAGTGTGTTACTTTGGCGAGCTGACCAACACGAAATTATATTAGTGGATCGATAGCTTTTTATATGGAGATCTGCTTGGCTGGTTGTTTGTGAGTGTGCGAGCGTGTGTGCTATGCATTGGATTGTGAGCTGGGTTTTTGAGAGCGCTGGTTGCCTGAGAGCTGACTTGAATGCGGAGAGAGTGGTTTTGATACGGGGTTTCGTAAGCGAGATGAAAAGCCCGAGCGCTGTGTTTCAATAGAGAGGAATATAGTTCTAGCAAGATCAAAAATCAATGGTTTTGAATAAAAGTATCGTGGAAAAAACCACACGGCAATCGTAGTGTAAAAGAGTATCGTGGAAAAACCACATGGGAATCGTAGCGTAAAAGTCAGAGACTGGTTGTCGGTTTGTTTTGAGTCGACGTCTGCGTGATCGGAAAGCGAGGAAATGATGACTTTTGCTTGAGAGGTTTTCTGACGGGCTTCGGGTCTCCAAAGCGTGTAGTTGCAGGCTGATGAATTTCGCTTGAGATGATTTAGTTAAGTTGTCGTGGTGGCTGTCTTGGCGGGCTCATGAACTTGGCTTGAGATACTGCTGATAACTGCCTGTGGGAAGATGAATGCAAGGAAAAGACAGATTGATGTTATTTTAAAATTGCAATGACACGTGGATGCAGATATGCTTGTTACGGCGCTGACACGTATCGAATGCAGAGACGGCGAGTTTTTTGTATGTTATTTACAATTTGCGGTAGATAAATGAAAGGGAAAGACGGATTGATGGGGATATGTTATCTGTAAATTGCAATACCAGCTTGAACATCCACATTGTTCATTTTTCCTAGTAACAAAGATTAAAAGACCACGATTCGTTAAAATAATTTAATTTTTATTAATGAAAAAATGTACATGTGCATCAAATTGTCAATTACTATTTTAGTACACCTATAAGCATATTCGCAGATGTAAAAATAGCACGTTTATAATATGTGGACAAGGTTGTAGAGATTGACGAATTCGATCACCAAAAGCAATATCAGAATTTGTAGCATAACAATTTTCAATAAAGTAGAAAAGGATGGTATGTGATATTTGTATGATTTTTTAAGTTATTTATCATACGGCCCTTAAACGTCTTTACCAGCAAAACAAGCAAACAATCTGGAGACTTAAATGCTCTGCTTCAACATCAGATGGTGGAAGTGATGGCACTCATTATCAGTGAGTAGAAGAAGCACTTGACGTAGTGTTTCAAGTTTTTGTAAAAGAAACCGCTTTTCACAAGTTTCAGTACCTTCCTTTCTTCAAGATCCAGATTCTTGAATGCCTTTAGATGGTCGTATTTGTGCTTTAAGTTCAACATCTTGACTGAAAGTCCGAGTGCTACAGAAAATATTTTGTATCAATCCAGGAATTATGAGATGATGCAAATCTAAGCCATTTTACAAACGCGTGATCTTCTTTACGTTTGAAAACGTCAGGTACGTGATCTTTGCCAATTCTGTCTCATAAAAACCACCTTTGATGATATTACCTTCAATCAAGTATGTGCGTATGTCTGTTTTCCTTACTTCCTCCACTTTAAATATCTCTGTCGACCAGTTCAGGGTGTAGCTTTTTTGAAAGACATGTTTGTTCTTGCTTATGCGAACATGATCAACGATTTAAATTTGGGCTTAGAAGTGACTTTTAGCTTCCTATATACTTTTGATAGTAGATAAACCTCATTTGATGAATTAACACGGGCAGAATGCATATTAATGGTACGATGCCTTGTTGTATTGTATTTATTCACAAATTTACTGATAAGACTGGGCCAATGGTAATTTCCGTTCATGCTGAACTCTTTCCAAATTTTACTCTTCAGGGTGCGATTAAATCTCTCGACAATTGATGCTTTTTATGCACTGAATGTAGAATGATGGTTATTTCTTAGGATTTAATCATCTGCCGAAAATTTTTATTAAATTGTTTTTTCCATTATCAGTTTGCAGATTTCTGGGTATCAGTGGGGAGGGGTGAAAAATAACTGTGGGTAAGCCGCTTACTATTTGAGAGACATGGACCCTAAATAGACAAAGCAGTATATTATGAGCATATAAAGAAGTACTACCGTAATCATTCTTTCTATTGCATACATTTTAAATTACGATCAGTTATGAAATATTTATAATTTTATGTTATGTGTATCGTTTTGACCTTATTGGCAAGGAATGTATAAATTAAACATGCACTGTCAGGATTGGAGAACAAAAGACATGGAAAACAAAGCATCATGTTTTGTTTATAGCTTCCTGTAAGCCATGGATATTTTTCATCTTTCCGCTTAAAAATAATTTTGAGCTCAAGTTTCGCTCGCACCATTTGAATCACCCTCTGTTTCTGATCAAAACTTAATTGAAAAAATGATGTTTCTTCTGTCGTCAGAAAATCTGTAAGGCAGCAATCTACATTAAAGACATATTGAAATTTCAAAAAAAATCACCCACAAGAAAATCTGCATTAAGTTGAAAATAACACTGTACCACTTTCACAATTTCACAAAAACAATCAAATAACAATAAACTCTTTTCACGTTCTGTAGCTTACTAGCAGAGCTTACGTGAATTTCCTGCTACAGCAATCAAGGTATAGACATATAGACTATTGCAAAAGTATGTATTTCTAGTTGAGAGTTTTCGATGAGCTAGGATCAATTTTCACAGCTGATTCGCAAGCCGGGAACGCTACCGGATTTTTGATTTGTTTCCATATCCTATCGAGGAAAACCGAGCTGCCATTCCAACAAACGGGAGTTGAATGCCCACGGCACCTTAAATTATTGATGAATTCGAGACTCGGAAAGCTTTGCTGCAACTCTTACAGATGTTGATCGCTGTGCTGGCTATGGAACTATGAGGATGTGTAGAATGAAGAGAATGGAGTATGATGGAATAAACACTGAGATCAAGTGGAACGATTGTGCATGTTAACAGTGATGCATGCAAGTAAATAAACACTTCATTCCCTTATAAAACTGAAGTGTTAGACATTTTTCGAACATATTTGGAAAGGGAAGCCGATGGGAATCGGCTTATATGAACGCCTTGCCACTGCTGGGTATACGTCTTTGTTTGAACACTGATTCCATAGCCGTAATCACATTATTGGAATTTTTACTTTTGACGGGGAGAGCCCTAGCATACTTTGAAAATGGATCAATTATTGTCAATAGAAATTTATAACCGCAATTTTCAGATACATACGCTTTCATATCAACCAGATCTGCCTGCCAAAGATCATCAATACCCCTTATAACAACACGTCGACGTTTAAAGTTTTTTCGAGCAGTTTTATGGAGTTCGTCAACAATTTGCCTTCTACTCATCTTGAAAAATGTATAAATAAAAGTTTCGTAATGGCTTTTATAAGAAGTTCTTCTTTTCCAAACACAAAAAGATGCTGCACTTTAAACACCCTTTTACAATGATGGTGGCAGGCCCGTCTGGCTGCGTGAAGACGACATTTATAGAAAATCTTCTTAAAAACAATGCAATGATTCAACCATCAGTGAAGAAAATTATTTGGTGTAACGCTGAACAGAGTGCTATACCACGGCAAGCGCTATTTGAAAATATCGAATATTTGAACTCTATTCCTGAGGAATTTCCAAATAGCACGAATCAACCAATCCTAATTGTACTGGACGACATGATGTTAAATGCGTTTTCAAGACAAGTATGCGAGTTGTTTACGAAAGCATCGCATCATCGTAACCTGTCTGTCGTTCTGGTGACTCAGAATGTTTTCCATCAAGGGAAATTTTGCCGAGATATTTCGCTAAACTGTAATTATCTAGTATGCTTCAAGAACCCACGAGACAAGAGTCAATTTCATCATCTCGCTAAACAGATATACCCTGAAAACAGTCCGGAGCTTATGAGAATATATAAAGAAATAACTCAACAACCTCATAGCTATTTGCTAATAGACCTAACACAGGATATAAATGACACCTTACGTTTTCGCACCGAAATATTCAATACAAAGTTTTAAACGTGTTATTGCTCCTCAAATAGTTTGAAGGACGACAATGGTGTCACGAATGAAACGATTGAAGAACAACAAGCATATGCTATATGATCTTTAAAAAGCAAGTCCGTGTTTAAGAAAGGCTATACTGAAAACAGCCGATCCTAAAATAATTAAGACTCTATGCAAAATCACACATACTACATTGAAGGGTAATCATACACCATCTTGAAAAGTATTCCCACAACTTCCCAAATTTAAAAAGAGCCTGCGCAAGCTTTCAGGGGCAAGAAAATCTAATTCGCGACAGCGTTAAGTGTTAGTACAGCAAGGAATAGTTCTGCCTGAATCGTTAGAAAGTGTTCTTTCAGGTGTGATAGTGTCTTTAATTGAATAATATGCATAGAAATAGCAGTCTTTATAAAATGCTTTTATTAACCCCGGAAGTATATGAACTAGGCATGTGTAGCTCATCGCGGATATGATTCAGTGATCCGGATCATCTTAGAAATCCTAATGATTCGAATCAGTGAAATCTGTTCATTTGGATCAGTGAATCTTTCATATCTCATGGATCAGAAGCACAAGACACATCTTCCGCGATCATGTTCCATTCAGTAATCTCTCACAAGTTCCTCCGTAAGGGAGGTAAAGAGAAATACACTTTTCACGCGAAGAGACGGTACAGCTCGCATTTGGATGGGCATAACGATGAATGTGCACATGAGATGATATGTTTGTAAAGAATTTGCAGGGCTGCCAGAAGTATTTTACAAGTAGATGCATATATTAAGATGCAATTTAAAGTTTCGATTGTAGTAGTTTAAAAAGTAAAATTATACAATATGATCTTAGTTTAAAGTACAGGTTTTTGTCATTGTCAGATAGTTAATGCGCAATAGTGCTTTTATATATTTTGTGTGGAAATTATATATTAATATATTTTTCATATAAAAATGTTACTTTATTAAGGTTTTTTCCAGTCAAATATGGGTTTAAAAATTCGGAAAGCTACGATCGTAAGTATTCCGAATGGAGTTTTATGAACTCAAAAATCAAGTAAACAATTTATACATTTACAGATTTACTAAATTGTATGTTAACTCTGAATTACGGAAGCAAATATGGAAAATCAAACCAATTTGTGTTTGTTTACATTCTGATTTGGTCCTGTATGAAAAACACTGTTGTTGTTTGAAGTTGTGTCAGTCCAGTAAAGTCCTTTTCATAATATTTACAATATACGGTCAGAAGACTTTGCTCATCGGGAAGAATTCTCTTTTAAATGGGAATCATAAAAACAGATTACTAGACATTTGATGTGGATCATTTCTTCTAACGAGTGCGTCGCGTAAGTTAATAGCTATTTTTGCTACGTATGGTCGTTTTTAAGAAGTTTTTTTGCTCGGTTCCTGAAGAGGGCAGCAATGGGGAATGTTAGAGGATAGTACCGCTTTAACTAAAAGTACAGAGTGCTACTATTTGTTTAGCTTTTTACGACTTTGTGCTTTCTAAAAACATTACGTGTGAAAACTTGTGATTAGTGTTTTAAGTAATAGCGATAATGATAGTGATAGTTTTTAGTGAAATATACCTTATAATAAGTTTATTGTGAAAATAGTGGCTCCTATTAAAAAGAGGAGTCCTTTATGGTGCCACTTTAGTGAGTTGGATAATGGCAGAGCAAAGTATAGCTATTGTGCACAGACGCTGACAATTCCAAATAAATCGATCGATAATTGTACCGGCACATGATGCTTAAACATCCAACTATCCAAGTACATTTGGAAAGGCAGAACTCGGTAGAAAATAAATCTACGGAAGTGCTTGTGAATCCAAGAAGTGGGACCGTATTGACTTCTGAAGGCGATGTGGCAGCTTCTACTGTTTTGCAACGAACCACATTCGTTACAACCCTCAGTTATAGTCAAAACCAACTCAATATTATGTTTTTTTTCAATAATCCGGTTTCAATAAAAAAGTGTGCCCTTATAGACAAGCAAATTCTGAAATTAATAGTAGAAAACTATCAGCATTTTTCTCTGGTTGAGCAGCCTCAAATGAAGGAGCTATTAACTATGACCATTCCTAGTTTTAAACTACCGACAAGAAAACCTTGTCAAACAGCCTTTTGCCGAAATATTACCAGGAATGCTACGAAAAAGTTCAAGCTGGCATAAATTCTGCTAAAGCTTTATGCTGAACAACAGACTCGTGGACATCCATGATTAATGTAAGTTTTATTTCACTAACTGCACATTACATAGACTCAAATACCAAGTTAAAATCCTATCTTTTGGCTTGTTTTCCTTATTTCGAAAAACACACTGCTGAAAATCTGTCTAATTGTTTAACAGAAAAAGTGCAAGAGTAGAAAGTCCAAATAAAATAATCTGTGCAACTAGTGATACCGCGGTGAATATAGTTGCAGCTATTTGGAGAGGAAACTAGGAGCATATAGGATGTTTTGCCCATTCGATAAGTCTGGTCGTGCAAAGAGGGCTGAAAGAATTGAAACCATTTTTATGCAAAGTGAAAGCAATTATGGAATTTTTTTAAAAAAAATTCAGCAGGATTTGCCAAATTTAAGGAAATTCAGCAACAAATGGCGCTTCCTCAATTAAAACTGAAGCAAGACGTTGTGACGCTGTGGAATTCTACGTATGATATGCTGACCCGGGTTTCCGCATTAAAAGAAGCAATTGTTTCGACTTTGGCGATACTAAATAGTGATCTTCAAACTTTGACTTTACGTGACTGGACCGTTATTGAGAGTGCTATAAATTTTTTGGAGATATTTTACAAAATAACGGATATCCTCTGAAAAGCATGTTGTTCCGTCAAAAGTGTTGTGTGTAAAATTATGATAAACCACGTGAACAAGCATAAAAGTGAAGAATCTACACCTTCAGAGATTAATTCACTTTTAAACATATTGAAGCAGCAGATTGCTGGCAATTTGAAAATATTGAAAGTAAGCATTTATATGCAGAAGCAGACATATATAAAATAATCGCAAAACAGAGCTGAAAGATGACAAAGTATCAAAGATGTTATTTTTGAATTATAATATGGATTGAAAAGTGTGAAGAAAAGAAATATGAATTTTAATTAAAACAATTTCAATTAATATAAATACCTGAATATAAATAATAATAATGATAACAATAATAATAATAGTAATAATGACAATATTAATGATAGTGAATCAAGCAATAATCATGTTAATTATAATAATAACAACTTGGATGTAAAACTAAACCTGTAATTATGTAATGTAATATTACTGTGGATATGCCTCTGTATAACTTTTTAAAATATATAATGTACTTCCATTCATATCCGCGAATATAAATATGAATCGGTATATAAAAACTGAATAACTGTATATAGAAAATCAATTTTTAAATACGGCAGCTGGTGTGTATAAATGTTCCATTCAATGTATTGACCAGTTGTCAGTCCTAAGCCTGAACAAAGTATGAAGTAAAATCGATTTTCTTCTGAACTGTCTCTTTAACTAGCTCAAAATGATCGACAGGTCACAAAAATGCACTAGTTTTCAATTTTAAACTGTACAACGTACAGCGTACCATATCTTTCCGTATACCTAACTCATAATATCAATCATCTCTTCTGACTCAGTGGTCAAAATTAATAAGATGATCCAAATGATTCAAATGATACATATCACTGATCTGGATCTTTTTACTGAGCTAGATTCAAATGATCCATTCGCAACAAAGATATGTTTTTGCCCCCTCTAATATGAACTTTTAAAGGAGACAGTTGAGAGCGCTAGTACACAGACTCTGTTTGACAAAACCATAAATAAGATACTGAACAATAAGCCCCAAAATGATGAAGCAAAATGGTATCAGTACAGAAGTGTGCTCATACAATTTTTAAATGCAAGACGAAGAAAAAAATCATTTATGGAGACGAAAGCTGAAAATTTTTCATTGAAAGATCACATGGACAGGCAAAAATATAAGAATTTGCTTGAAAGCAGAGCACAGAGACGAGGTTTCTATTTAAAAACGAAATACACACACAATCTTCGCCTCCACGACCGGAGTAGATATTGGAGTCAGTAAACGAAATAACACCAATGAAGCAAGAATTGCCAGCTGCTTTTAAGCGACGATTATCAGCAAGTGGAATGGCAAAAAGTATTCAACCTGCTTCCAAAATAAGGAAAATTGTAGCTGATTCATTTGAAGGAACCAGCAAGGACTATAGGATAATAACTAGTGATGATGGTATAACGCAGTATACAATTCCAGCGGATATGACTGTAAATGAACTGGATGACGTTTTCACTGATTTAGATGCAATAGATGATAGAGGTCTTGTGGCGTCAGATTTCGATGAAGTAGGTCTAAAGTCTGGTAAGTATTCTATATTAAGACCCTCTCGTCTAAACCATGATCAATTTGAGACTGACATTCCCATAAGAAAGCCTGCTCGGCAAAGTGAATGGTGAAGATTGAAGACTGAGCCTAGTTACAGAGTTAAAAACCTGAATTGGGACAGAATTTAAAAATGCCTATAAATATAATAAATTACGAGTTCTACGTGTGTCTCTTGAGCAAAAGTTCCCTAGGCATTATCTCTGACAACACGCTATCATCTTTCAAGTGTGTGTAAGTTTACTGGCAATTGGTATGTCGGAATAACAAAAATTGCTCTATCAAAACGTAAAAAAGAGAAAAGCAAATCAGGTTGCTGCGGAATTTCTAGCGTTACTACAATCTTTACCAGTTCAAAAAAATTCAAAAGCAATAATCGTTAAAGTTGTTAGATTGGGAAATAAATGTGGTCGTTTTAGATGGGACGCTAATGATTTGCAAAAGCTATGTTACAAGAAAAATGATATGAAATTTTCATCATTTCTTTGGTCATTTTTGTTAGCAATTAGACTTGACGATTATAACTATCACCTGCTCGAAATTAAACAAATATTCGAAGAAAATAGAGATGGAAATGTGATCTCTGACATAAGAAGTATGATAGAAGAAAGAGATTTTTGCATACATATTTATCAGTCCGTTAAGATTGCTCAGAAAGTTTATTTAAATCAGACGCAAAATTTGAATCATTCTGAGCGCTTATTGACATTTCATTTGTAAGATAATGGCGTGAAGCTAAATGTAGAGCTGCTAATTGCATCACCGATTAATATAACAGATTTCATAGTGTTGTTACTAAGCGGAATGAAATTTAATGACAAAGATAAAGATGATAAAGATAAGCCATGTTTAATCACAACATATCAGTTACGAAAGCAGGTGTTTAACGAAATGGATTCAGCAATCCGAGAATTTCTAGCTCGGCACTGAAATATTACCCGATAAGTGGGTTAAAACTGAGTTCACACGATGATTAACATGCCATATAAAAGAGCCGATGGATAAAATGCTACAACTCCTGTTCCAATAGGGGTGGATAAAACCGATAATATTACTGGCTTATCAATCGACGCTTTATTTATAACACCCGTGGAGAAACGCGAACCCGAATCGATCGATGCAATAATAAAAGAGTCGTCGGATAAAACAATAATGCGGGACAGTGTAAGTCAGCTGGAAAAATTATTGTCTGTACTTGAAAAAAGAACGCACCCTCTAAAGCTATTGATGATTGTAAAAGAAACAATTTGATATATGTTTATACGGATATCATTCAACCCAAAATAACAGGAAGTGAATTCGTAAGGAATCTACGTGCAATAACGCTGGGAAGTTGTGATAGCGTTTTTAGATTCGATCTTTTGCAGTACTGTCCACTTAAGAAAACTTTTATTGAAAGTATCTCAATCAAAATTACAAACCTTCGCGGTGAGCTAGTCAACTTTGAATCTAGCTACACACCAACTTTCATCGCGCTACATTTCAAACGAAGGTGAGAATCTATAAATATTTTCAACTTCGAAATACCAACATAGTTTTGATACGGGATTATACACACCTCCATGCAAATGAGATAAATTCACATTACGCACGTTACTAACATGGCCAGAGTGGGGGTAAATGATCTGATAGTGGAGAATTGTATCGATTGCCACTTGTGTACTAGCGAGGAAGGGGTGTTGGTAGTTTCTTCAGTGGATTGGTACGCTATTTTCAACCATTATTTCTGCATGGGGCAAAAACTATAGGCAAATAAGTAGTCGAAACATGAACGTCCATTTTTAAAGAGGCAGGAAGCAGACCACTGAAGCAAGTACTAAAAGAACGTGGAAAGTCTGCAGTATACTAATCAGCCCAAAACGGTATAAATAAAATCTTCGATAAAATGGAAGGTAGAGGTAGGAGATTAGCTATAAAACCAGCTAACTCTTACACAAGCAAGCAGCTGAAATCGGTGCCTAACCGCAAAAAAGGGAGAAAAGTGAGAAAGCTTTCATCGAGCAGAGCTAAGAAAACAATAAAAAGACGACGTCAATTAAGAAAGCGTGCATTGAATGTATTTGACAAGTAGATAATACCATCACGATGCAGAAAGAATGTCTGAAGTCTGAATTGGATATTTTTGAAACACCATCGATTCAAAACAGTATTCTAAAGACCGAAGAGGTTACTTACAAACCCATTGCATCACTGGACAATTCTTCGGTGTTGGAATTTGTCTTACTTGGACATGGAGACACATAGCGTGATATATCCAGCATTGACTTACGACTGAAGGTGCAACTGATTAAACTAAAGAATGGTAAAGTAAAACTTTTCATTGGGAGGGACAAACTTAAAAAAGCTGATGGGGCTAACGTTTTAGCTGACCCCGTTGGTGTAGCTAACAACCTCATGCGCCTATATTGAAAATTTACTGAACTATGGTAAAGCCGCTGCATCGTCTCATCTCAAATCAGCCGGTTGGTATCTGGACCAGAATGAGATGGACTCTTAATGAATGGAGTGGACTTCCGTTTAACACTTTCATTGGAAAAACCTGAATTTTATTTGCACTCGAAAGACGATAACTTTAATCCACGCGTAAAAATTTTAGAAGCAACATTGCTCATGAATCACGTCACTGTCAATCCCAGTATATTATTAGCACATGAAGCTGTATTACAGTCCTCGAATGCAGTATACCCGTACAAGCAGGTGGAAGCGAAAACCTATACACTACCCACCAACGTATGTACTCTATCTCTTGATAACGTAGTCATCGGGCAATTACCGAACCTGCTTGTTTTCGGTATGGTGGATAATGACTCCTACACCGGAAAGCGCACAAAGAATCCATTCAACTTCAAGCATAACAATATTACTTCAATCTAACAGTAAATGGTGTTCAAGTACCAAACCTTCCTCTAGAGTTTCATTATTCGCGCGAGAAACCAGTTAGCACTAGAGGATATCTTTCTCTGTTCAAGGGGACTGGAATCAATTATTTTGATAAAGGTCATCAGATATCCAAGAAATTATTTGATGATAGCTGTTTTCTGCTAGCATTTGATTTAACAGCGGACAGCTCATACGATTCGGAATGTGCTAGTTTGTTAAGCCAAGGTGTGGTGAGGATCGAGGGAAGATTCAGAGAAGCTTTAAAGAAAAGCGAACCTGTATCATCTACCCGGAATATGATGGAAGGCTTGAAATCAACAAAAATCGGAATGTATTTACGTGCTTATCAAAAAGCTATATATATATATATATATATATATATATATATATATATATATATATGTATACATATATTTATCTATATATCTATAGCATATATATATATATATATATATGTATGTATGTATATATATATAGCACACAGCGAAAGTCACAGTACATTGCCTTGTAAATGTTGAATACTTCTGAGAAGGTCACTTAATCTTCTTTAAGAAAGTATTGCTGACCGGATTCGCATCAAACAACAAACTTTACTTCAAAGAAATTACGTATAAATATCCTACCTCCTTGACTAGCGCTACAGATCAGACAGGCGTATTTGGAAACTTGGAACTCAAGGGATTCAATGAGGATCTTATCAGATCTTTGGGAAATTTTTCAACAGTGTTTGTGAACAGAAATTCCACAAAAGGATTCTTACAAAGCTAGGTGACATCACATACTAAGGTTGTAAACCTTAAAACATATTCCTGAAAGGACAGGAATGAACAAAATAGAGATCATCAACACGTTAAGAAGTAATATTATGTTACGTTCCATAAAATAAATTCAAATTATCTTCGCGCCTTTTCTGCCCGAAATAACTAAAGCATATAACTACCTACCTGGCAATGATTATTTGACAGTGTAAAGCTCGCCAAGTTTCGACAAAGCTATTCAAACGCGTCATCTCGCTCCAACCCTCGGATCGTGCTCAAGCTTTCGCGAATACGAGGATCGATCACGCCACGCTACGCGAAAAGTAGTTTTTGGATGTTGGAGATGCCGGAAATGGAGCGTGAGAGTGAGTTGCGAGGAGTCAGGCAAACCAGACGGATGTCTCTGTTTTTTGCTGGAGTGATTTTGCCGTAAAAGTCGGATGTTCGGCCCTAGCCAAGGATAGAGAGAGTCGTGAGTGCTTCAAGCGACGAGATAGATTGTTTTCGATTCGCTGGCTTGCACCCGAATGTCTGCAGGAGGACGAGTACACGACAAAAATGTTATATTTGTTCATTTGCTGTAGTTGTGTGGGAGCTATTTGAACCAGCACACAAGGCTGCCCTTCGAGGGGATGAGCAGTGAGGACTGCATCCAGCGATTCCAGGCGGACAGATTGCATGGAGTTGAGCCGACGGTGCGCCGAATGATCTAGGGTACATTTTGATGTCCTGATGGAGTGGGCGTCCGAAGGAGCGTCCGAGTTTCGGTCAGCTCATGACAGAAATCAGCAAATCAATGCAAAATACAAGCTATTCACGTGGTTCCTGGTAGAATTAAAAATGGGCGAGCGTAGATGATGTGGCGATGATAATATCTCGAACGGTTGTCATTGTAATGTATGGACTTTTGTGAATCTTCAAGTTACAGACTATTATGTGCTTTCCAATCGACATTTTTGTTAATATTTTTTGTCTCACATGATGTAAGTGAACCGAATTATAATAATAAGTTATTGTTTTCGTGATAGAAAAAAATGGAATAAAATAACCTAAAAGTGATGTGATGGTTTTCTTGCGCATGGGTGGCGCGTGTGCGAATGTGGTTCGTGGTGATTCTTTCTTTTGTCTTAAACCCACGACTCGGTGCGGTCGACTTGGAAGCAGTCCCGGCGGCGCGTGTACGCACGAGGCATCCGGGGTCGAGGAGCGTCCAAAATGGTGGGGCACTCGATCTCGTATCCTCGGGTTTGTGCGCGTGGTCGGGATTGTGACAAGTGGCGCCCAATCGTATGGGACCTTTCCCATATTCTTTCTTCATTCGTGTCTATTCTACGGCAATATATCTGCAAATTCTTTCGTGTTTCAAGTTTTTTTTCGTAAATTCGAAAATCGTGTTGTGATGTGTTAGCCGCGTGGTAGTTTGAGTCAAGTAAGCTTTTGTAGCACTTGTTGTCACTTCCTACGTTTTGATTCCGTTGCGAACGATTCTCGAAATTACCTACACCAACTTCTTCTTGCATTTGATAAATTTTGAGTGAAAACTGGTAGTGTCGCGCAAACTGTTCGATTCATGGGTGAATTCCTTACACATGTACTTCGCAATTTGATTGTTCGACATTCGGTCGCAGTACAAAAATATATTAACGTCAAATCTGAAAATTACCCGTTCCTACATCGCTGCTTTTGTAGAGGAAAGCAGTCACACACTTTAATATCATAAATACATAAAACTAAAGTACAAACAAAAAAAACAATATATTCCATTTAATCAGGTTTAATATCTGTGCAAACCTGTTAAGGTACCGTTAAGTAAAAGTAAAAACTTTGTAAAAACTTTGTAAATACTTTGTAAAAACCTTGTAAAAACTTTGTAAAATTTTGTAAAACTTTGTAAACAATTATGTACAATTTATGTAAAACATTGTAAATCGCACACACCCTCTCACACACACTAATCGGTTCCGGTATCGCGTATCTAATATATCGTTTCTTTAATATATCGTCGGCGTAGTGATAACGCAGGTTGATCACTTTAGGTAGTATTAGCTTTTGGGGCGTTTCGCGTATTAGCGAGTAATCATTATCGCCATAGTAGGTTGTATCAAAATATCGTTGCGTGTAAATATTATTCCGTCGAATTTAAATTCCCTTGCGGAACTATTTAATCTATATCGTATCGTATATCGTTTCTTATAGTAGGTTGTATCAAAATATCGTTGCGTGTAAATATTATTCCGTCGAATTTAAATTCCCTTGCGGAACTATTTAATCTATATCGTATCGTATATCGTTTCTTATATAATTCTAAATTAGTATATGGGTCCTCGTATTAACGTAATTTTTATAAATAATATTCAATAACAACATGAACGCTCCTATGGCATTTTGGCCTAATAAGGTGTCTACACCTACTACGTCTAACAATCGGTCTAAAAGTAGCCATTCGCTGGAGTTAGGGCGAGACAGCGCCATCAAATCAAATCCTTTTGTATCTTATCTATTTTAGCCTTTGTATCATATCGTGTATATACTTATAGTATCTTATCGTAGGTAGTAATAGATATGGATACATATCTTCTAATTATCTTTAATAGTTTTGGATTAGTGTTAGTCTAGTTTGGGTAATAGGTTGCAGATATAACATTTGTGGTTGTAAATTAGGTAGGGCGTAGGTCCCTTATAAGAGCAGCAGTCCAATGAGTTTTCCTGGTGGCCTCGGGCGTAGCGATGGTTGCATCAGTGTGGATGTTGTTCCTTTTCATTTTGGTTAGGTTAAAGTATCGGTTTGAAGTTAACGGTCCAATGAGTTTTCCTGATGGCCTCGCGCGTAGCGTTGGTTGCATCAGTGTGGACGTTAATCATTCATCGTGTATATAAAAGTAAAGTTAATTGGGTTTATCTGCAACGCTATTTTTAGTAATTCTTTGGTCCGTATAACATTGGGTTTGGAGTCACAAAATGCTAGAGAATTGACGACCTCTGGGGTCCCTAAACTAGTCCGCGTTGAGCGTTGACGTCTGTATATAATGTAGATATTTTGGTGTTATATATATTCTCATATTAGGTTTTGTTTTGAAAATTAGGGTTTGTAGTCATAAACAACTAAAGCAGTGACGATCCTTGGGGTCCCTTAATAATTGCTCACAGGAAGTGAGACCATATATTTTTTTTGTATTCTAACCATAGCTCTTTATCTTTCGAATATTACCAATTTTACCTATCGGAATCTAGTATTCCTTACCTTTTCATCTCCGGTATACAACCGTTTCAGTTGCTAGGCAACTATCTTAGGGGTGGGGGGTTCATAGTGAACTCAAAATCTATGTATTTGTCTTCGTCTTTTAAGTTCTACTTTGTTTTCTTTGGCCGATCCGAGACTGAAGTTGAAGGCTGTCAGGTTAGACCTGACCTGACCTGACTTGCGGAACTATTTAATCTATATCGTATCGTATATCGTTTCTTATATAATTCTAAATTAGTATATGGGTCCTCGTATTAACGTAATTTTTATAAATAATATTCAATAACAACATGAACGCTCCTATGGCATTTTGGCCTAATAAGGTGTCTACACCTACTACGTCTAACAATCGGTCTAAAAGTAGCCATTCGCTGGAGTTAGGGCGAGACAGCGCCATCAAATCAAATCCTTTTGTATCTTATCTATTTTAGCCTTTGTATCATATCGTGTATATACTTATAGTATCTTATCGTAGGTAGTAATAGATATGGATACATATCTTCTAATTATCTTTAATAGTTTTGGATTAGTGTTAGTCTAGTTTGGGTAATAGGTTGCAGATATAACATTTGTGGTTGTAAATTAGGTAGGGCGTAGGTCCCTTATAAGAGCAGCAGTCCAATGAGTTTTCCTGGTGGCCTTGCGCGTAGCAATGGTTGCATCAGTGTGGATGTTGTTCCTTTTCATTTTGGTTAGGTTAAAGTATCGGTTTGAAGTTAACGGTCCAATGAGTTTTCCTGATGGCCTCGCGCGTAGCGTTGGTTGCATCAGTGTGGACGTTAATCATTCATCGTGTATATAAAAGTAAAGTTAATTGGGTTTATCTGCAACGCTATTTTTAGTAATTCTTTGGTCCGTATAACATTGGGTTTGGAGTCACAAAATGCTAGAGAATTGACGACCTCTGGGGTCCCTAAACTAGTCCGCGTTGAGCGTTGACGTCTGTATATAATGTAGATATTTTGGTGTTATATATATTCTCATATTAGGTTTTGTTTTGAAAATTAGGGTTTGTAGTCATAAACAACTAAAGCAGTGACGATCCTTGGGGTCCCTTAATAATTGCTCACAGGAAGTGAGACCATATATTTTTTTTGTATTCTAACCATAGCTCTTTATCTTTCGAATATTACCAATTTTACCTATCAGAATCTAGTATTCCTTACCTTTACATCTCCGGTATACAACCGTTTCAGTTGCTAGGCAACTATCTTAGGGGTGGGGGGTTCATAGTGAACTCAAAATCTATGTATTTGTCTTCGTCTTTTAAGTTCTACTTTGTTTTCTTTGTCAGGTTAGACCTGAGGTCCTCTATGGGGTTTCAATACAGAGGGCAACGGTCGATCCTTTTTGATTAGTACAGCTCAACCCCAGTGTAAAACTCCGACGGACCACCATTTCGTTTTTTTTTTGTGTATTGTATTGTCCCAGCTATCTTGTCGTAACGTCAGCCATGTACTTCAGTCTGCTTCATTAGTCATCTTTCCAACGCGCCAGTGTTTCATTTTGTTTGAAAATTCAGTAACCCGCCGTCGATAGGTTCCGTTCCTGTTTTGGGCTAGTTCGACTAATTAGTTAGTTTTGAAGGCTTATTTCGGGAAAAACTGTCGATCGAGTAGGGTTAGCTTAACGTAATACCGTATCGAGGAACTTGCGTGAACATGTATGATGATTTCGACGTAAATACGTTTTGACTACATCTGCTGAGCTTCGCGTAAAACTTCCCTTTGTTAAAACCCCCATGGTTCATTTGAGCGAGCATGATGATTTCGACGTTTAGACGTTTTGACTACATCTGCCTAGCCTCATACCAACCATGAGATCTTTCCTTCCTTAGAGTTCATTCATAGCCCGGCTTATCGTGGAGAGACTCTTCTCAGGGCGGGGTCGTCCCCACGTTTGTTACGTACCATAAAGTAAATTCAAATTATCTTCACGCCTTTTCTGCCCGAAATAACTAAAGCATATAACTACCTACCTGGCAATGATTATTTGACAGTGTAAAGCTCGCCAAGTTTCGACAAAGCTATTCAAACGCGTCATCTCGCTCCAACCCTCGGATCGTGCTCAAGCTTTCGCGAATACGAGGATCGATCACGCCACGCTACGCGAAAAGTAGCTTTTGGATGTTGGAGATGCCGGAAATGGAGCGTGAGAGTGAGTTGCGAGGAGTCAGGCGAACCAGACGGATGTCTCTGTTTTTTGCTGGAGTGATTTTGCCGTAAAAGTCGGATGTCCGGCCCTAGCCAAGGAAAGAGAGAGTCGTGAGTGCTTCAAGCGTCGAGATAGATTGTTTTCGATTCGCTGGCTTGCACCCGAATGTCTGCAGGAGGACGAGTACACGACAAAAATGTTATATTTGTTCATTTGCTGTAGTTGTGTGGGAGCTATTTGAACCAGCACACAAGGCTGCCCTTCGAGGGGATGAGCAGTGAGGACTGCATCCAGCGATTCCAGGCGGACAGATTGCATGGAGTTGAGCCGACGGTGCGCCGAATGATCTAGGGTACATTTTGATGTCCTGATGGAGTGGGCGTCCGAAGGAGCGTCCGAGTTTCGGTCAGCTCATGACAGAGTTCAGCAAATCAATGCAAAATACAAGCTATTCACGTGGTTCCTGGTAGAATTAAAAATGAGCGAGCGTAGATGATGTGGCGATGATAATATCTCGAACGGTTGTCATTGTAATGTATGGACTTTTGTGAATCTCCAAGTTACAGACTATTATGTGCTTCCCAATCGACATTTTTGTTAATATTTTTTATCTCACATGATGTAAGTGAACCGAATTATAATAATAAATTATTGTTTTCGTGATAGAAAAAAATGGAATAAAATAACCTAAAAGTGATGTGATTGTTTTCTTGCGCATGGGTGGCGCGTATGCGAATGTGGTTCGTGGTGATTCTTTCTTTTGTCCTAAACCCACGACTCGGTGAGCTAGTCGGGTAAAAATGTACAATCGGGACCGCCACTATGCGGTCGACTTGGAAGCAATCCCGGCGGCGCGTGTACGCACGAGGCATCCGGGGTCGAGGAGCGTCCAAAATGGTGGGGCACTCGATCTCGTATCCTCGGGTTTGTGCGCGTGGTCGGGTTGTGACAATTATACCAAAAAGGTTCTTTCAAGGTGTATATCCTTGCGATCGGTTACCTAGGAAAATCAGAAAACCGTAGTGTGTCATAGCCAACACAGATTCGTCCCAAAAGAGCGGCGCTTATTGGTTGCATTCTACTACCCTAAAAGAGAACCAGCTGAATATTTTGATTCGTTTGAAAAATATCCAAGTGAAAAACACTGTAAACAATTCCTAAAATCCAAAAATAGAGTGTTTATGAACATAAGCCAACGGTTACAAAGTGCATTTTCGACTACATGCGGGCAATATTGTTGTGTTTGCCTTTATTCACGTTGCATCAGTCATAGCCTTCGAAAATTTCTTAAGCATTTCTCCCACTTTGATTTCGAATTTAACGATGCTGAAATTGTGAATCTATACCGGAAAATCTATAAAACAGGTTTATTACAAAATGCTGGTGCCTACTGTACTCAATCCTCCAGGAGACAGATTGGAGGTATAAAAGCAAAAATTTAACAAAAGAAGCAGAAGGAGTTTTTTTCATTACCAACAGGACCCAGTGGAGATCATGTCAATGGAGCGGCTGTTCCAAATATCACGATACAGGAAAAATCCTGAAAAAAATGTTCAAAATCTCGAGTGCCGTAAGAGAATATCTTGCTGAACTATACTTACTACCTTGATGGATGTCAAAATCGCAAAATCGTGCCAGTGTTCGATGTGTCCACATTCCAAGCAAAAATTGGTTTCGGTTTGCACGAACGTTTCCCAATATCAACCACATATGCAGGGTAGGCTCCAACGTATGAAGACTTGAAAGGGTTGGGAAACGCAAGCAGTATCCGCAACCGGGTATTTTCAACATATATCGTACAGCTCGAGTATTGCTGCCTGATTTCAGGCAGCGTGATGTAATTGGCGTTATCATCACTCCAATTTAGTGCGTTTATGTGAGCAAACTCGTACTGATTCTGTTTTCGGGCCGCCGCTGACAATTCTGGGTATATATGGTGGTGCAACATGATGCACGATAGGTTGCACAGTGAAAAACCTAATATAGCTAGTTCCTTTATGCAGTATTGTTTATTATTTCCAGTTACAAACTGCACATCAAAAATAAACTAAGTCATTATAGCTGAATGAGATATCCACAGAGAATAAAAGTTTTCATTTCTGTTTTAAGATATTTATATATTTTTAATTTTCACTTATTACAATTTTGTTCCAGCGTATGAGCTTCCAACTTAAAAATATCTATGCTATTTTAATTTTTTGAAACCGTAAGGGTATGAGAAATAATCTTCAACGACCACAACGAAGGAGAAATTTATTACATCTGCCTTTACCTTCATAACCGCGTCAGAGAGAAACGCAGTGTTAGACTGATTCACATTTGAAATTAACTCGACAATAGAAGGTCCACTCAGTTCGCTTACAGGTCTTAAGCTCGACCAGATGGGCTTAATCTAAGATGAAGCTGAGAGTTCAATAGACAAGCTTATTTTACTACCTTGTTCCGAATTAGAGACTAACTCGTCTATCATTTTGTTGAACATGATCTCGAGCTCTTTAATAGGGTCCTCACAGATCTATCTGAGCACTTTTAATCGGAAGAGCATTGTTACACCTTTGGTATTGAATTTTCTATAGAACATCTCCTCTCTTGACAAAATTTCGATCTCGTTACCCATCCCACCAACTGTCTGAACTGAAATTGCATCCTGATCTAGTTCCTGTGGGATTCCAAAATTACCATCTGACCTGCTGCACGCCAAACTGTTTGGGGTGTGTCTTGCATTTTGTAATACTTGCTCATTGTTTAGAAAAGAAACTGCCCCTTTTGAATTCTGCTCTGAAAAGGGGACATTGTATAAGGTCGAAAATCGAGTGAAATAGTTGAAAGAGATCTTTTTCTTTTCCTCTCCTCCATCAAAATGTTTAAATTAGCTACAAATACATCATATCCTTAGCTTAAAGAGCTACTAAAATAATTTATTGAGCCTAAAGTTTCCATTTTTGTTTAAAAAAGAATGGATATCTAGGAAAATGTTTAATTCTTTTTGCTGTCTAAAATGTAGATCCCTTTTTAATCCCCCATAAGGCTTAAATGGCCTCCTCCTTCTTTGCATTCGATCTGAGTTCCGCTATCTCCACTATCCCAATGAGAACATAACTAACAAGAGAGGTGAATAAACAATGCTTTTGAGATGACGACTTCGCGCTCCTAGCGTTGAACAAGTGTGTTGATATTACCAAGGGCGTACATAAACAACACCAATAACGACATATTTTTGTTTATGATTTTCGATTGAGCTTATGGTAACTAGTTATTGGAAATGTTGCTTTGTTATTGATAGTTATTTGACAGTTTAAATTTTCTGCATAATTATCCGCAACATGGAAAAGAAGTGTTTGTGCCTAGTTCAACGACAATCAGCATTATATATTATATAAATGTAATTGGCAAATGTAGTCAACTTTTCATTGAAAGGAAACTAAGAGATATGGTTGATCCTTCCGTGTCCGATACTTCAATTTCATAAAAAAAGTTGAATTAAGAGCATGATTAAAAATCAACTACAAGTAAATATAAATTCAATTCGTTATTAGTGACTGCATAAGTATTATTATAATGTGCAATTATAATAATGTATATCCTATAATTGCCCCAAAGTATTTTTTCCAAACACGCCACTGACCTTCATCAGCAACTAACATCACTATGAAGTTTTGCCTGCAACTATTTGACGTTTCGCCTGCGCAAAATCTCATACCATCCCACGTATAGGGTTTGACACCCTTGGTTCCGTTCCTCTTCTCCTTCTTCCATGCACTATCCTCACCCAGAACTTTTATACTTCTTTTCGAAGCTATTTCACTTATTCTTATTGTCTTTTGTCCCAGCCGACTAGCATATAAGATTGAAATCCTCGGTAGGAACATCAGTCTTTTCTTCGAGAATCCATGAAGACAATATGTTTAGCAAAACTTAGCTTAAAACAAAAGGTAGAACTATGACCTCTCAACTAATTACACTACACATTTTTTACTGATTTTTTTTCCTTCACAAGAATCGGTACTCCTTTTTTCAGAATACATTCCAGTTTTTAGTTTCGGATTTTGGGTGGAAATGGTGACACAATGGTTCCCACTGGCTCCTTAGACATCGGGAAGGAGCACCACATAAAAATTTTCGGCATCGTTAGAACAAAGTATGGAGTTAGGCTAGCGGTTCATTTGGACGGAGGTGAGTAGTAAGTGACGTACCGCAGAACCGGTTTTTGTATGGTTGGGAACGGCATTTTCAATCTTTTTCAAT
The DNA here is from genome assembly GCA_963942545.1 of Oxycera nigricornis. Classification (NCBI taxonomy): domain Eukaryota; kingdom Metazoa; phylum Arthropoda; class Insecta; order Diptera; family Stratiomyidae; genus Oxycera; species Oxycera nigricornis. The sequence goes on along the minus strand of OZ012661.1, from coordinate 42,726,763 downwards.
CAGAGTAGCGAGCGGCTTGGGTTACCACGTTTGTATGGCAGGGATGGGGTGAATCAGAGTGCCTTGGTCTTGGATGTACCTAGGGTCGGGTGCTGAGATTGTGTTTTTGTATCAGGTGTGTGTCGTTGATTTGTTGTTTGTAAGAGGGGTGTCGCGGTTGGTTGGTTGGGGTTGTCAGGTGGTGAGCTTAGATTTGTGTTGTGTTGTGAGGGGTTGCCGATCAGGTGTGTGTTGTGATTGGCGGGGTTGGTAGAAAGCTATGGAGGGTCTGGGTTAGGGCTGTGTTGTGATTGGCGGCGCTGGTAGAAGGCTATGGAGGGGCTGGGTTAGGGCTGTGTGGTGAGGGGTTGCCGATCAGGTGTGTGTTGTGATTGGCGGCGCTGGTAGAAGGTTATGGAGGGTCTGGGTTGGCGCTGATTTTGAACGTAGATGTAAGGCTATAGAGGATCGGGGTGTTGTGGTTGGGTGTGTCAGGTAGTCATAGGTGGTAGAAATAGCGTCAGATGTTTTTGCTGTAGTTTGTGAGATGTGTCATGTGTTGGGAGATGTTGTGTGCATAACTGGTTGGTTGTTAGGAGGCTTAGAGTACGTTAGAAAGGCCGCTAAAGTCAATTTTTGTAAACTGGTGAAACAGGCGCGCAGAAAACCAGACAGAAAACCCCATACCCATACCCTGTACCTTCATGTGCGAATTCGACTTGAATTTCGTTCATTGGCGATGTCGTGAATATTAATTAACTCGCTTCCGAATCAACAGAGAGACTTGCAAAAGAAATCGTACCAGCAGAGGAGTGAATACAATTAACTCGCTTACGATGAGCTCCTTGTAATATCGACATGTAATCAAATTTTTCTTCTGCAATTGTACCTTCTGGCCACGGGGACAGGTAAAGCCTTGCACGCACATTTTCTGGGGCACTATATCAAAATTAGCTCGATCCCATGAAATACAATACACCGTGTTACTGTACGTTATATGTATCGTCTGTGCTTGCACAGCGAACAACGAATGATGGGTGAAAAGAAGGGTGAAATTTTAATGGTAATTGCCATCCATGCTGAATTCTGATACTAGCCTTCATGTATTACGAAAAGTATCCAATTAACTTCATACGCATTTCAACGTGCATGTGCATAAATAACCATGATCGGACAGTGGTATGTTAGTGCATATAACTGTGTATAAATTTTCTTAATACTGCGATAGTGCCTACCAGGAGTTCATTAATTCAGGAGGTTAAAATATCTCAAGTTTTTCTTGAAGGCAAACGAACGATGGTAGATTTGACGATCACATACATATTTGTTTTAATTAAAGGGCTCCCCCAAGGTTGACCGTGACGTCGCTTTCGTCGACAACAGGTGTTTTTTTCGTGTATGATCATGTACCGAACTGTACGTAACGGCTGGTTATGCATTTTGTTATTGTTGTTAGCCATTCATACTGATTCGATCGTATCATCAATGGGGGCATATTCGTGTCCGTGTTGCAATTGGGTGCATATTAATTAACTCGCTTACGAATCAACAGACTTGCGAAAAAAGAAAATATTATGTGGAAAGAATTCAATATCACCTGCATCTTAAACCGAAACGGTAGGTATTCCCCAACGTCATATATAGTGTCGAGCGATGGCGTAATCCACAATTAAACTGTGTGTATGCCAATTAGAAGATGCTTTATGCTTGCTTACGCTTGCTTGGTGCGCTTGAGGCAAGAATCGCTGGACATGAAAAGACTTGTATATTGAACCAACTGAGGGTGAATGTAATTAGTGTCTGCGGAAAAAATGTGTTTTAAGCAGTGCATATTTAATTACTTTACACGTGTGGTATAGGTGGCTTGAGAGGCAGATGGCAAAAATATTAATTCAGTGATTGCATGATTTCAAGTATCATCTGTTTCATGTTGTAGTAATTAGTGTGAAAACATCTGCTGTTGAGGTTTGGAATTACTTATCCATAACACGTTACGTGTGCGAAGACGATATAAAAGTGAAGTGTTGCAGTTGATTATCACGCAGAAGTTTTCCAAGTCTGATAGCTACGGTTGAACAAATTTCTTTAGACTTTAGTGTTTGTTTGTAGTACAGGAACGGTAAGTTTTTTTATATTGTTGTTGTATATTGTTATTTGATTAAAGTAGACAAATTTTTTTTATCTTACAGGCATACTTTTTTTTAAAGATTGTGGCCCCACAAGTCCTATTTTGCAGCTGACTTAGGTTAGCGTAGGATGAATCGTCCAAACAAAAGTATACCTAAGCGTATAACTTTGGACGAATATCGCAAAAGATATTCTACGAATTTTTTAAAGGAAGAAGGGAAGCCTGATATTCAGGATATCCAGCAACATCTGAAAGCTTTTAATGAAGAACCAGCTAAATCGAGTTTGGAATTCGTAAAAGCGACCTTATTTGCGAAAACAACAACAACAGCAGATAAGGGTCAAGAGCTGAAAGTTGTAAATCGCCGAACATTCCCCTTCCAGGACCTCAACCACTAACTATAGAGGAGCTACAAAGGCGACTGCAACGTGCACGCTCATCACGTGAGCCTGAGCCGGTACCTGTACAACCCCCCAAAAAGAAGAAGCGCGCTGGGCGCCTTGTCAAGTTGCGCCAGCAAAGAGCCGAGCTGCACCGTGTGATACCTCTCACGTTTGTAGAGGAAAAATTAAAATTAATAAACATTTTTAGAAGTTTAAAATAAAATATAAAATTAAATAGAAATAAGGGAAATTATATAATAATAAAAGATGGAAAAAATAATTAAGGAGTTTAAAATAATGTTAGCAACAAAAAGTTTTGAAACATGCATTACGTGATTAAGATGCACAGCTGATATATTTAGAAAGGAAAATATTCATTCGACAGTAGAGGAAAAGTACAGCTTTTTATTACAGTTAATAGCGTTTTCAAAGCTACATCACACGTCGTTTTCAAATGTTTACTATAATCTTTTGGCTCAAAATGAAGACACGTCCAGGTCTTATGATGTTCGACAAGAATGTGCTGGTAAAAGTAATCAACAAGGGAAGGTTCAAGTGATATATCGAGGTCGTTTAAAATTATTTCTCGGAAATTAAAATTTAATTAAATTTAAAAAATTTAATGTCACAGGTGTCACCTTAAACTTTCAGATTAAAGGTTTCACCAATATAACCGATAGCCCTTTAAGTGCACTGGAGAAAATTTTCGATAAGGTACTTGAAAACATTGGTGCTAACGCAAATCCGGAGTGCAAAATGAGTTTTGCAATAGCACTCCCGCAATCACCACACGTGAAACCCATATGGTCAGCTTTAAAGCCCATTCAGGAAATTAATGGTAAATATATAATTGGCCTTATAGCGAATGTTAACCAGTCCAACACTAAATTTCTTTCGGATGATATCATACAATTCCATGCTGATATCGTAAACATTCCTTCCGGCGGGGGGCGCGTAAATAAAAAGTACACAGATGATGCTGACCGTTTAAAAAGAAAAAAAGTTTTAGTGGATGTGGTAAAAGTCGCTAACGCTAAGGATCTTTCATGTTTACCTAGGACTATTTGTTATGCAATGGAAATGGCTGAGGGTAATATAAATCAATTAAATAATTTAGTCATTTTACAATCGTTAGATTTTAAGGCTGATCGATTGTGTAAAAATTCTAAAGTGGTAATTGGAGAAAATGGTTGCAATATCCTAGATCTTTATAAATTTCAAAAATACTTAAGTGCGTATCAAATTGTTGTTTTTGATAATATTCGAGATCCACATTCCATTCTTTTTAAAACTCCACTACGGAATATAGCAGCAAAAAAAATTTACCTCTTCTATTTCGAGAGTACAAAACATTTTTACATCATAAAATCGGTCACCGGATTGTTTTCCGAAAGTTATATTTGTAACTATTTCGATAAAGTTTCAAATCATTCGCTTCATAAATGTGAAATGAAATGTCCGTACTGTATCACATTCCCACCCTGCGTGTATGTATCACAGATGGTTGATTGTAGCGAGTGTAATCGCGGGTTTAGAGGACCGCTATGTTTCGCTAACCATTTAGATAAAAAGTTAAGAGGAAAAACTGTATGTGACACTTTCAAGAATGTGTATTTTGCACAAAATTTATAAATTTTACATACAGGAAAAGACTCAAACATCAATGTGACGAATACTTCTGTCAGATGTGTTCAAAAATACAACCGGCCCAACATAACTGTTTTATAAAGCCCTACATAGGTAGAAAGGATAAAACGTTTCTCATCATATTTTTTGATTGTGAAACTACTCAAGACGGTCTGTATGGTGACAGCTCTTCAACTTTTGTACATGTTGCAAATCTAATTGTAGCACAAAATGTTTGTCACAATTGTTATCAAGATGAAGATATTAAACAACCATGTGATACATGTGGTGTCAGACAGCATATTTGTGAAAAAAAGTGATCAATCCTCTGTTGTGCAAAGGTTTCTAGACTATTGTTTAATACCCAGACCGTATGTGAGCATCGCATATTGCTATGCATATAATTTTCAAGGCTATGATGGTCATTTCTTGATTTCGGAGTTAATAGCTAGAAAAAAACATATTGAACCTTTAATGAATGGAACCAAAATTATGAAGTTGACATGTTAACAAGTTTCATTTGCTGACTCTTTAAATTTCCTGCCGTTTCCACTTTCTAGGTTTCCACAAGTTTTCGATATTGAAGACAGTGCTAAAGGTTACTATCCTTATTATTTCAATACTGTAGATAATATAAATTATATCGGTCAATACCCCCCACCTGAAATGTACGGTTGCGATACAATGAAGCCTAAGGAAAGAAAGGATTTTTCAAATTGGTACAGTACGAGAACACAATTTACTTTCAATAATAGAGATGAGTTGTTACGATATTGTGTAAATGATGTTGATATTTTACGACGCGTTTGTGTAAGATTTATGGATGAATTTATTAAATTGACCAATGTGAACCCTTTAACAGAAAGTCTCACAATTGCATCGACATGTATGCTAGTTTTGCGAAGAAATTATCTTGACAAAAATACCTTGGGTGTAATGCCTAAAAGTGGTTATTTCAAAAGTAAAACACATTCCATCATTGTCTGTATGTGGTTAGCCTGGAAAAACTCCCAAATTAACGGTCTGATAATCTCAGCAAACGATAACGGTGAGTTAAAGTTGGATAAGTGTGGGTTATACGTCGACGGTTTTCATAAGAGTCAAATACTGTCTATGAGTTCTTTGGATGTTACTATCACGGTTGTAGAGATTGTTTTAAATTACAAGAATCGAGGGAAAATAACCTTCAGACTTTAGAAACTTTAAATCAAAGTTATGAAAGTACACAAAGACGTATCGAGGCAATACAGAGAAATGGATACAATCTAGTTTATACATGGGAATGTGAATTTAAAAGTGTACTAAATAAAGACAAGCTTTTAAATGAGAAATTGCGACGATATTATAATGACATAAATCGTCCAATATGTGTGCGGGATGCTCTTTTTGGAGGTCGTACTGAGGTGTTCAAATTATACCATGCTGTCAAAAAAGGCGAGGTAATACGTTATTTGGACTTTACTAGTCTTTATCCGTATATTAACAATTACGCACCGTACCCTATAAAACATCCTGAGATATTTCGAAATGATAACATCCCTCCCATACATGAAATTATTTCAATGCATGGTTTCATAAAATGTGATGTAATTGCACCTAACAACCTTCTGATACCTGTGTTACCCATGAAAAACGACAATAAATTGTATTTTACACTTTGTAGAAAATGTGCTGAAGGTAATAACATTTCAAGTTGCGATCACTCAGGTGATGAGCGGCAACTCACTGGCACATGGGTAATTCCTGAAATAGCCTTAGCTGTTGAAAAGGGGTACAAAATTTTGAAAGTTTATGAGGTGTGCAAGGATGAGTACACGGTGTACGACCCTAACACAAAAACTGGCGGATTGTTTACTGAGTATGTCAATAATTTTTTAAAAATTAAACATATGGCCAGCGGTTGGGGTAATGAATATATATCAGATGAGGGTAAAGATAGTTTTATTGAATCATACAAGAGAAGGGAATGTATCATTGATAAAAAACAAATTCAAAAAAATTCTGGTCGACGTAATATTGCTAAACTTTGTTTAAACTCATTGTGGGGGAAGTTCGGCCAAAGGGATGATCAAACAAATACTAAAGTCATTAATAATTTCAATCAATTTTGTGAACTTCTCCAATCACCAGGTATAGAAATTTGTTCAATTTACCCGGTTGATGGTGATAGCTTGTGGGTTACATGGAAATATGTAGGGGAAAATCTAAAAACTTTACCACATGCAAACATACCTATTGCTGCATATACAACGACTCTAGCTAGAATTAAATTATATGGATTACTAGAAAAACTGAGCTCCTCGATTCTGTACTGTGATACAGACAGTGTCATATTTGTGGATAGTAAAGGCAAACTCGTGAATTTTCCAATCTCTGATTTCCTCGGTGATTTGACCAATGAGATGGCATGTTATGGTTCTGATGCTTATAAATCGGAATATGTGAGTACAGGTCCTAAGACATATGGGTTAAAAATTGAAACTGAATATGGTCCTGAACATGTGATTAAATGTAAAGGAATAACTCTTAACTTCGAAAACTTGAAAGTTGTAAATTTTGAATGCCTAAAATCTTTAGTTTTGGATGAAGATTCAACTGAAGGCGTACGTGTGACAACAGAGCGTAAAATCAAGCGAAAACGTCCAGGGGTTGTTGTATCAGAACCCGAAAAAAACCACTTGAGATTCACTTTTGACAAAAGAGTTGTGACGGATAAATATTTCTCTTACCCTTATGGTTTCAAAAGGTGTAGATCAGACAGCTATGGCAACACTTACAGTTTTGCATAGAGAATAAATATTAATACACTTATTATTTTAATGAATTTTATATCTCTGAATTTATATGTTATGTATTCATATGAAATAAGTAAGTATCTAAGTTATTTTTGCTTTGTTATGAAATTAAGTAATTACTCGTTACACTTATGGTGAAATTTTTTGTCAGAATAAAATATAAGCACCACTACTCTAAACATTTCTTTCATTTCATTGCAAACCGTGTTACAGTGAGACATGGCACAAGTTATTATAGACATCCAGTTTGTGTGCGGGGGAAACGGTCAATATTTTGTAAAAGAACTAGCTGTTTTACCTTTTGAATCAACTTTACCTGTGGTTCATCATTTTGCTCCACCATATCCTTATCAGGAGTTACACCCGAAAGCGCGTCGTCAAAATGATTTTGATGTGACTAATATCAATGGCTTACGATGGTGTGATGGTGATGTGAATTATAATCGACTTACAGAAATTTTGACAGAGTTCAACGAAACGACTATATACGTGAAAGGCGCTATTAAGGAAAGTTTTTTAAGAAAATATTTATCAAATGCTAACGTAATACAGCTAGAAATACCAAAACTGAGAGAGCTCAAGAATTTTAAGACAACCTGTAGAATTCACGACTAATTGCCTACAACAAGATGTGCCGCTCAAAATTGTATCAACCTTTATATGTATTATTTAATGAATAATGTGTATTACTAGTGTGAGAATAAAATATGTTTTATTTTGCAATGTATAATTGTGTTGCTTTTTATTTCAAAACATCAAAAATAAGATTACAGCTGCATAAAATTGGAAATTCATAAAAAAGTCTTGAATAGTTAATATTTATATAATATATTCAAGATGGAATGAAAAAGTCCTCATTGCTTAGCTTCAACAGATCTTTCTCTTTGCACCTGTTACAGTACAACTCGTAATATTCCTTAACACATTCCGAAGCCAGTTTGTTGTGGTGCATAATCATATTGAAGAACTCCATCATCTCAAATAGCTTGAATAGTTCTGCATGTTTTAGTGTTATGCTACCAACGCCTACAGGTATCTGGTAACGTTTCAAAGATCTTAATTGGTTCTCTGGGAACTGAACGCCTGCTGTGCCTTTTAAATCGCTTAGGTGTTTGTACAACGTTTTCCATTGGCTGTAGTCAACTGCTAGCGGGAACCGTCCGTGATAGTGAAAGATAGCCTTTGCTTGAAATGTTCGTGGGTCAAATCCTAGTGTTATCCTGCGATTTTGGCATCCATCTAGATAGTACGTATAATTCAAAAGAACATCTTCATCGCACGGCACACTAGACTTGGGGAGTGTTTTTGTCTTGGCTTCCTTGGAGTTGGAGTTGATACTAGATGAAGTTTTCGTTGCTTTTCTCTTCTTCTGCACCTCACGTTTAGAAGCTTGTGATTGCTTACTAGTAGCCTTGTTAACAGGGGTTGACATCCTTCGCAGCTCGAGAAATAAACTGTGGTGGGTACGTCGTTTTAAGTTGCTTTTATATCGCCTTCTCGCATGCAGGTCAGGTTACAAAACTCACCCCCATTTTGTGAATTGTCCTTCATATAAATTTTCCGAAATAAATTTATAATTTCGCCATCATTGAAATTGTAATCTGTAGTTGAAAACCGTTTTAGGAATTTTTTGAGACTTCTGCCACTACAACGAAAATGTAGAAAAACGCAGCAATACTGTCCACATGTTGTCGAGAGGCCACCTTGTAACCACTGCTTATTATTCACAAACACTTTTCCATTTTGATGAACGAATTTTTTAAAGAACTTGTTATCAGGATATTTACCAAACGAGTCAAAATACTCAGCCGGACCTTTTTTCGGGTAATAAAATGCAACCCAATGGCGTCCTCTTTTACTGGCCGGATCTGTGTTGGCGATGACACATGCAGGCTTCCTTACTTTTCGAGGTAAACGATTACAGGGGAAAACACCTTTAAAATACCTGTTTGTTTTAATGTTATTTCTCAATGTGTTGATGATCTCTATCGTGTTCATTCCTATTCTTTCAGGAATATGTTTTCAAGGTTTACAACCTGTGTGTGTGATGCTACGTAACTCTGTAGGAACCCTCTTGTTGAGTCTCCGTTTACGAAGACTGTTGCGAATTTCGCCAGGGACCTGATAAGATCTTCATCAAGCCTTTGGAGCTCTAAGTTTCCAAATACTCCTGTCTGATCTGTACTTATAGCTGAGGAAGTAGGATATTTATACGTGATTTCCTTTGAATAAAGTTTGTTCTGAGAGGTGCACCACGCAATTGAGACTTTCTTGAAAAAGGTTAAATGACCTTCTGAGAAGTATTCAATATTCACTAGACAATGCGTCATGACTATTTTCTGGAGCAGACTCTATCAAAATCTCACATGTTCACGTTATTTATATACTTTTAGAAGCTTGTAAATACATTACGGTTTTTATCGATTTCAATACTTCAATCATATTCAGCGTAAATAATGCAGGTGACACTTTTCTTCAAAGCCTTTCTGAACCGCCCTTTGATCCTCACCACACCTTGATTCAACAAACTGCCACAACCCGAATCGTATGAGCTGTCCACTGTTAGGTCAAATGCTAGTAAGAAACAACCGTTGTCGAAAAATTTCTTAGATATATGATGACCTTTATCAAAGTAGTTAATACCAGTGCCCTTGAATAGAGTAAGGTATCCTCTAGTGCTAACAGGTTTATCACGCGAATAATCAAACTCTAACGGTTGGTTTGGCACTTGAACGCCGTTAACTGATAGATTGAAATTAGTTATGTTGTTGTGTTTAAAGTCGAATGGGTTTTTTGTGCGCTTTCCGGTGTATGTGTCATTATCCACCATGCCGAAAACAAGCAGGTTCGGTAATTGTCCGATCACTACGTTATCAAGAGATAGTGTGAATGTGTTAGTGGGTAGTGTATAAGTTTTCACTTTCACTCGCTTATATGGGTAAACGGCATTTGTGCGTTGTAGTACAGCTTCATGTGCTAACAATATACTAGGGTTGACGGTAACATGATTCATGAACATTGTTGCTTCTAGTATTTTCACACGTGGGTTAAAGTCATCTTCTTTCGAGTACAAATAAAATTCCGGTTTTTCCAATGATAATGTTAAACGTAAGTCCACTCCATTCAATAAAAGTTTATCTTGATTTGACAGATCTGTGTGAATTGTGCCCATAAGTTCGACCACGTTACTCTTCTCAATCATTGCAGACCGTTTAAGATAACCTTCATTCAACTCGGTAGGACCACCGCCAAGTCTTAAGTCTTCAATCATCTCCATCTCGTTCTGATCTAGATACCACCCGGCCGATTCCAAATGAGTGGATGCAGCGTCTTTATCGTAGTTCAGTAAATTTTCAATATAGGCGCGATAGTGGTAATTGTTGTCTGTCTGAGTTATATTCTTACCATTCAATTGTACAGTGCATTGTCTGAAAAGTGAGTGCATGAGGTTGTTAGCTACACCAACCGGATCAGCTACACCTTCACTCCCATCAGCTTTCTTAATTTTTTCTTTTCCGGTGAAAAATTCTTCTTTACCATTTTTTAGTTTTATCAGTTGCACCTTGAGCCGTAAGTAGATGCTGGATAAGTCACGATATGTATCCCCATGACCAAGCGAAACAAATTCCAACAACGAAGAATTGTCCAGTGATGCAATTGGTTTGTAAGCAACTTCTTCGGTTTTTAAAATACCGTTTTGAATTGGTGGGGAGGCAAAAATATCCAATTCAGACTTCAAACACTCTTTCTGCATCATGAAGGTATTATCTATCTGTCAAATATATCCAATGCACGCCTTCTTACTCGGCGCCGTCGTTTTATAGTTTTCTTAGTCTTGCTCGATGACAGCTTTCTCACCTTATGCCCTTTTTTATGCTTAGGCACTGATTTCAAATGCTTACTTGTGTAAGGGTTAGCTCTTTTTATAGCCATTCGTCTTCCTCTACCCTCCATTTTATCAAATATTTTATTTATACCTTTTTGGGTTAATTCATGTACTGCAGATTTCGCTTGCTCCTTTAGTACCTGCTTCAGTGGTTTACTTCCTGCCTCTTTAAAAATGGATTTTTCCGTTTCGATGACTTGTTTTCCTGTAGCTTTTGCACCGGACAGAAATAAAGGCTGAAGATAACGTATCAACCCACTGAAAAAACTTCCAACACCCCTTCCACGCTGGTACACAAGTGGCGATCGATATAGTTCTCCAATGTCTGATAATCTACCTCCACTCTGGACAAGGTAGTAACGTGCGTAGTGTGAATTCATCGCATTAGTATAGAGCTGTGTTAAATTCTGTCTCCAAACTATGTTGATATTTACAACGTAGGAATATTTATAGGTTCTAGCCTTTGCTTGAAATGAAGCATGACATATGTTGGAGTAAAGCTAGGTTCAAAGTTGACTAACTCACTGTGATGATCTGTAATTTTGATTGAGATACTTTCAATAAAGCTTTTCTCCAGTGGAAAGTACTCCACATGCTCGAATCTAAACACGCTATCACAGCCTTTCAAGGGGATTGCTCGTAGATTTCTTCCCAGTTTACTTCCAGTTATTCTGGGTTTATTAATATCCGTATAAACATATATCAAATTGTTTCCTTCACAATCGCCGATAGATTTGGAGGGTGTGTCACAATGTGTTCTTTTTTCAGGTACAGACAATGATTTTTCCAGCTGACTTACACTGTCCAGCAATATTGATTTATCAAACGACTCTTTTATTTCTGTATCGATCGATTCGGGATCGCGCTTCTCAACGGGTGTTTTCAGGAAAGCGTCGATGAATAAACCAGCTATATTGTCGGTTTTATCCACCTCTATTGGGACAGGAGTTGTAGCTTTTGATCCATCGGCTCTTTTGTATGGCATATCAATAATAGTGTGGAAATTGGTTGTTTGGATCCACCCATCGGGTAATATTTCTGTACCGGACTCTTTAACGGCATGGGATACAGACCCACGGATAGATGAGGCAATTTTGTTAAACACCTGTTTTCGCAGTTGATATGTTGTGGTTTCAGATGGCTTCTCTTTATCAAGTAGCTCTTCATCGTTGAATTCAATTCCGCTTAGTAATAGGGCAATGAAATCTGTTATGTTAATCGGTGATGCAATAGGTAGCTCTACATTAACCATCACACCATAATATTTTAGATGAAATGTGTGGGTAGTTGGTTTCGCCTCTTTGTTCCACTTGTTCCTTAAACTATTTGCCGGATGAATATATTGATCAATCATCTGTAATAATTCGGCATGATTTCGTTTGTTTCTCGGAATCTGCCCAATTATGTAGTCTATAAGCGCTCGGAATGATTCAAATTTTACACCTAATTTTAAATAAACCTTTTCAGCAATCTTTCCAGACTGATAAATATGTATACAAAAATCTCTGTCTTCTATAATACTTCTTATGTCGGCAATTGCCTTTTCATCTCTATCTTCTACGATACGATCGTGTATTATTTGTTTGATTTCGGTTAAGTAATAGTTATAATAGTCAGGTCTAATTGCCAAGAAAAATGATGAAAGGAATGATGAAAAGTTCATATCATTTCCCTTATAACATAACTTTTGCAAATCATTCGAATCCCATCTAAAACGAACATGATATTTACCCAACCCAACAACTTTAGCGATTATTTCTTTTGAATCTTTTTCAATTGGTACAGATTGTGGTACCTTGGTAACGCTTACGTCTTCAGTGGGTACAGACCGTTTTGAAAATCCCCGGCTACCTGATTCGCTTTTCTCTATTTTACGTTTTGGTAGAGCGATCTCCGTTATTCCGACATACCAATTGCCGGTAAACTTACACACACTCGGTAATATATTTTCGAAAGATGAAAGCGTATTGTCAGGGTAAATGCCTAGGGAACTGTTGCTCAAGAGACACACGTAGAACTCGTCATCTATTATGTTTATAGGCATTTTTTAAATTCTGTCCCAATTCACGTTTTTAATTCTGGGCCTAGGCTCGGTCTTCAATCTCAACCGCTCACTTTGCCGAGCAGGCTTTCTTATGGGAATGTCAGTCTCAAATTGATCATGGCTTAGACGAGAGGGTCTTAATATAGGTTGCTTGCCAAACTTTCGACCTACTTCATCGAAATCTGACGCTACAGCACCTCTGTCATCTACTGCATCTAAATCAGTGAAAACGTCATCCAGTTCATCCACACTCATATCCGCTGGAATTGTATACTGCGTTATACCATCTTCGCCGGTTATTATCTTGTAGTCTTTGCTGGTTCCTTCAAATGAATCAGCCACACTTTTCCTTATTTTGGAAGCAGGTTTAAGACTTTTTGCTATTCCACTTGCTGATCATCGTCGCTTAAAAGCAGCAGGCAATTCTTGCTTCATTGGTGTTATTTCGTTTATCGACTCGAATATCTCCTCCGGTCGTGGAGGCGAAGTTTGTGTGGGTATTTCGTTTTTAAATAGGAACCTCGTCTGTGTGCTGTTTTCACGCAAATTCTTATATTTCTGACTATCCATGCGGTTTTTCGATGAAAGATTTTCAGCTTTCGTCTCCATAAATGATTTTTTTCTTCGTCTTGCATTTAAAAATTGTATTAACACATTTTGGTACTGATACCATTTTGCTCCATCATTTTGGCGCTTATTGTTCAGTATCTTACTCATGGTTTTGTCAAACAGCGTCTGTGTACTAGCGCTCTCAACTGTCTCCTTTAAACGTTCATATACTTCCGGGGTTAATAGAAGCATTTTATTAAGACTGCTATTTTTATGCATATTTTTCAACTAAAGACCCTATCACACCTGACAGAACACTTCCTAGCAATACGGGTAAGAATCCGCCTTGTTGAATTAACACTTTACGTTGGCGCGGAACGGATCGTTTAGCCTCCGCCAACTTACGCATACTCTTTTTATATTTACAAAGTCGGGAGAATATTTTTCCTCTAGGCAAATGAGTTCCTTTCAGTGTATTGTGTGTGATTTCGCATAGAGTTTTAATTACTTCGGGATCTGTGGTTTTCAGTATCGCCTTTCTTAAACACGGGCTAGCTTTTTTAAGAACGTATAGCATATGCTTGTTGTCCTTTAATCGTCTCATTCGTGACACCATTGTCTTCTTTCAAACTATCTGGGGAGCAATAACACGTTACAAATGTTGTATTAAATATGTCGGTGCGAAAACGTAAGGTGTCATTTATATCCTGTGTTAGGTCTATTAGCAAATAGCTATGAGGTTGTTGAGTTATTTCTTTATATATTCTCATAAGCTCCGGACTGTTTTCAGGGTATATCTGTTTAGCGAGATGATGAAATTGACTCTTGTCTCGTGGGTTCTTGAAGCATACTAGATACTTACAGTTTAGCGAAATATCTCGGCAAAATTTCCCTTGATGGAAAACATTCTGAGTCACCAGAATGACAGACAGGTTACGATGATGCGATCCTTTCATAAACAACTCTCATACTTGTCTTGAAAAAGCATTTAGCATCATATCGTCCAGTACAATTAGGATTGGTTGATTCGTGCTATTTGGAAATTCCTCAGGAATAGAGTTCAAATATTCGATATTTTCAAATAGCGCTTGCCGTGGTATAGCACTCTGTTCAGCGTTACACCAAATAATTTTCTTCACTGATGGTTAAATCATTGCATTGTTTTTAAGAAGATTTTCTATAAATGTCGTCTTCACGCAGCCGGACGGGCCTGCCACCATCATTGTGAACGGGTGTTTAAAGTGCAGCATCTTTTTGTGTTCGGAAAAGAAAAACTTCTTATGAAAACCATTACAAAACTTTTATTTATACATTTTTCAAGATGAGTAGAAGGCAAATTGTTAGTGAACTCCATAGAACTGCTCGAAAAAACTTTAAACGTCGAAGTGTTGTTATAAGGGGTATTGATGATCTTTGGCAGGCAGATCTGGTTGATATGAAAGCGTATGTATCTGAAAATTGCGGTTATAAATTTCTATTGACAATAATTGATACATTTTCCAAGTACGCTTGGGCTCTCCCCGTCAAAAGTAAAAGTTCCAATGATGTGGCTAAGGTTATGGAATTAGTTCTCAAACAGAGACGTATACCCCGAAATCTACAAACCGATGATGGAAAAGAATTTTTCAATGAAACATTTCATCGGATAATGAAAAACTATGAAATAAACCATTATTCTACATTCAACGCGTTAAAAGCTTCAATTGTCGAGAGATTCAACCGAACTCTGAAGGGCATCATGTGGAAAGAATTCAGTATGAATGGGAATTATCATTGGATTAGCATTATACAGAAGTTGACGGACAAGTACAATAGAACCAAGCATCGCACTATTAAAATGAGACCTATAGATGTCAATTCAGCTAACGAAGTTCATCTACTTGCAACTTTGCATAGGAAAAAGTTAAAGGTTGTTTCTAAGCCTAAATATAAAATCGGTGATTATGTACGCATAAGCAAGTAAAAGCACGTCTTTGAAAAAGGCTACACCCCGAATTGGTCAACAGAGATATTCAAGATAAGGGTCGTAAAAAAGACGCAACCGCGAGCATATATCCTTGAGGATTATCAAGGAAACGCTATTCAAGGCGGTTTTTATGAGTTAGAATTATCAAAAGTAAAGCACCCTGATGTTTACCTTGTCGAGAAAATTTTAAAAAAAGAGAAAAAGCGTGTTCTTGTAAAATGGCTCGGTTTTTCTTCAGCGCATAATTCATGGATAGATATAAAAGACGTAATGTGAATGCATTCCAGGATCCTAACACAACTCGCTGAAATTGCAAAACACGTTAGATTCGCAGACAGCGTTCACATGAGGTATATGATAGCCTGGAATTATGCGTATCGCATGAGTCGTAAAGGGGAGTGGGAAATACACGCTCGTGACAGAGTTAGGTTTCACCAGCGTATTTCACAACTAAATGAAATTATAGCCCCTGTTCTTTCTAAAAAATTCAGAGGGAAAATTTTTAATGAGAGGTTTTTGCATTTAGCTTAGTCAGTTTAGAAACAACCTTTGACAAACAAGATGTCTTGCACGACCAAACTACGTAAATTTGAAGATTTTGTTGCGGATTACGAGGATGTACTTGTGGATGAACATCGTGAGAAGCTGTTAAAGGATATCATCACACTAAAGCTGTATTCGAGGATACCGTATGGCACATCAATTCACGGATCACACTACAAATCCTGCCCTTGGTTTTATGACAACGCCGATTCCGGACCAGATACCTGTGAATGCTGCCATGTAGAAAGAATCTCCGGCAGAATTAGAAAATTAATATGTTTTTATTATAAATTAAGAAATGAAAAGTTTTGAAAGAGATATTAAAGTAAAATTATAAATTACACTCGAACCAGTCTTTTATTTCTTCTTACACTGATGTGAAATGGAAAATTTTGAAATAGAAATAAAACAATGCTGTATGGTAAAAGCGACTCTTTATTCAAATTCATCGTTGTTATGCTGAACAAATTTTATTTTTAAATATCCGCCTCTTGTGTCATCTTTACCTTCGAAAATTAGATAGTTTTCCGCAATATCGTTAAGATCCTCAATTTGACGCTGTTTCTTTATTTTCTCTGAGAATCTTGGTGGAAGAAAACAAAAGGTTCCATTGGTTAGATGTACGGTGAGGCGAGATCCATATTGCGTGTTGATCAAACGAAAACATTTAACCCTATATTTCTTTCCGTGTTCCAAAGCAAGAAGTGCTACGTGTTGATCCGGACTGTACTCGCATACATTGTTCAACATTTCTACAGTTTTCTGAAAAATGAACAAAGGATTAAAAAGAAACATTACCAGTATGTATGTAATATTATTATTACTCACCATATTTTTCGTGTCCCAACTTCTTTCAAAAGACTTCTGCGTGATAATCGACTGCAACCCTTCACTTTTATACTGTCTACGCGCACATAGGGTAATACGGGTGAGTAATTGCAAACTCAATAGCAGATGTTTCCACACGAGCTAATTATATTCACCACCAGATAATTTCATTATACAGAACGAATACGCGATCCGCAACACAAAAGCATTCAACGATCAGCCTATACCACACGTGTAAAGTAATTAAATATGCACTGCTTAAAACACATTTTTTCCGCAGACACTAATTAAATTCACCCTCAGTTGGTTCAATATACAAGTCTTTTCATGTCCAGCGATTCTTGCCTCAAGCGCACCAAGCAAGCGTAAGCAAGCATAAAGCATCTTCTAATTGGCATACACACAGTTTAATTGTGGATTACGCCATCGCTCGACACTATATATGACGTTGGGGAATACCTACCGTTTCGGTTTAAGATGCAGGTGATATTGAATTCTTTCCACATAATATTTTCTTTTTTCGCAAGTCTGTTGATTCGTAAGCGAGTTAATTAATATGCACCCAATTGCAACACGGACACGAATATGCCCCCATTGATGATACGATCGAATCAGTATGAATGGCTAACAACAATAACAAAATGCATAACCAGCCGTTACGTACAGTTCGGTACATGATCATACACGAAAAAAACACCTGTTGTCGACGAAAGCGACGTCACGGTCAACCTTGGGGGAGCCCTTTAATTAAAACAAATATGTATGTGATCGTCAAATCTACCATCGTTCGTTTGCCTTCAAGAAAAACTTGAGATATTTTAACCTCCTGAATTAATGAACTCCTGGTAGGCACTATCGCAGTATTAAGAAAATTTATACACAGTTATATGCACTAACATACCACTGTCCGATCATGGTTATTTATGCACATGCACGTTGAAATGCGTATGAAGTTAATTGGATACTTTTCGTAATACATGAAGGCTAGTATCAGAATTCAGCATGGATGGCAATTACCATTACAATTTCACCCTTCTTTTCACCCATCATTCGTTGTTCGCTGTGCAAGCACAGACGATACATATAACGTACAGTAACACGGTGTATTGTATTTCATGGGATCGAGCTAATTTTGATATAGTGCCCCAGAAAATGTGCGTGCAAGGCTTTACCTGTCCCCGTGGCCAGAAGGTACAATTGCAGAAGAAAAATTTGATTACATGTCGATATTACAAGGAGCTCATCGTAAGCGAGTTAATTGTATTCACTCCTCTGCTGGTACGATTTCTTTTGCAAGTCTCTCTGTTGATTCGGAAGCGAGTTAATTAATATTCACGACATCGCCAATGAACGAAATTCAAGTCGAATTCGCACATGAAGGTACAGGGTATGGGTATGGGGTTTTCTGTCTGGTTTTCTGCGCGACTGTTTCACCAGTTTACAAAAATTGACTTTAGCGGCCTTTCTAACGTACTCTAAGCCTCCTAACAACCAATCAGTTATGCACACAACATCTCTCAACACATGACACATCTCACAAACTACAGCAAAAACATCTGACGCTATTTCTACCACCTATGACTACCTGACACACCCAACCGCAACACCCCGATCCTCTATAGCCTTACATCTACGTTCAAAATCAGCGCCAACCCAGACCCTCCATAACCTTCTACACGCGCCGCCAATCACAACACACACCTGATCGGCAACCCCTCACAACACAGCCCTAACCCAGACCCTCCATAGCCTTCTACCAGCGCCGCCAATCACAACACACACCTGATCGGCAACCCCTCACAACACAGCCCTAACCCAGACCCTCCATAGCCTTCTACCAACCCCGCCAATCACAACACACACCTGATCGGCAACCCCTCACAACACAACACAAATCTAAGCTCGACACCTGACAACCCCAACCAATCAACCGCGACACCCCTCTTACAAACAACAAATCAACGACACACACCTGATACAAAACCACAATCTCAGCACCCGACCCTAGGTACATCCAAGACCGAGGCACTCTGATTCATCCTATCCCTCCCATACAAACGTGGTTACCCAAGCCGCTCGCAACTCTGATTGAAAAAGATTGAAAATGCTGTTGCCACCCATACAAAAACCGGTTCTGCGGTACGTCACTTACTACTGAGGTGGTTTTTGATTTCTGCCACCCATATTTTCGGACAAGATGAAAATCCAACTCCAGGTGGACGAGCTAAGCAATGCTTCCGATCAACATCTCATCAATAAACAAAATTCTACAGCTTTATTGTTGTCTTTTATTAATCGTTGATTCGCCGAAAAGCTACAACAGCAAAATACAACAGGAGACATATTTCACTACATTCGTAAATTAGCAAACAACGTTGATCTTCAAGCAGGTATTGCATTTCACACACAACTGCCCATCAACGTATCTTTCCATTCATTCATCTTCTGCAAATCGTAAATTACATACAAAAAACTCGCCGTCTCTGCATTCGATACGTGTCAGCGCCGTAACAAGCATATCTGCATCCACGTGTTATTGCAATTTTAAAATAACATCAATCTGTCTTTTCCTTGCATTCATCTTTCCACAAGCAGTTATCCAGCAGTATCTCAAGCCAAGTTCATGAGCCCGCCAAGACAGCCACCACGACAACTTAACTAAATCATCTCAAGCGAAATTCATCAGCCTGCAACTACACGCTTTGGAGACCCGAAGGCCGTCAGAAAACCTCTCAAGCAAAAGTCATCATTTCCTCGCCTTCCGATCACGCAGACGTCGACTCAAAACAAACCGTCAACCAGTCTCTGACTTTTACGCTACGATTCCCATGTGGTTTTTCCACGATACTTCTACACTACGATTGCCATGTGGTTTTTTCCACGATACTTTTATTCAAAACCAATGATATTTTACCCTTGCTAGAACTATATTCTTCTCTATTCCAACACAGCGCTCGGGCTTTTCACCTCGCTTGCGAAACCTCATATCAAAACCACTCTCTCCGCATTCAAGTCTGCTCTCAGTCAACCAGCGCTCTCAAAAACCCAGCTCACAATCCAATGCATAGCACACACGCTCGCACACTCACAAACAACCAGCTAAGCAGATATCCATATAAAAAGCTATCGATTCACTAATATAATTTCGTGTTGGTCAGCTCGCCAAAGTAACACACTTTAAACATGTGTAGGGGCACATGTTGTCCCTCACTAACGCCGAACGATTTTCTTTGAAAGTGTGTGTCTTACTCCTTGCGAAACATCGGCTTACTATTGCACTTTCAGCATGTACGGTACAGCAATCCCCGACCTAACCCCCCGGAATTTTGTATGAAAGTATGTGTCTCAACACTAACGTACGACGCAAATTCAATCAACATTTTTGGACCTTCAGCACACTACCCTCTGCAGCAGTGATTGCTGCCTGGGCATGTACTGTACGAGCTCGTGTTGGGTGAACATGGTCCAATAGAGTATTCGTGGACATAAATCTTTCTATTGTCTTACGTATGAGCTGCTCAGGTGGACCATTAAGAGCACCATAAATTGGACAAAGTGCTTTTTGAGTTTGGCGCACAAAACGCGAAATGCAAACGGAAATAAATTTTCACTATTTCTAAACTTTGTTTGGATGTTGTTGGTAGTTCGTCAAAGGAAATTAAAAATAACGTGAAAATTACAACGGAATTTGACTATCAGACAAATTTCGCTATTGAAAATTTTACACATTTAAAAACAATTCTATATATGGACATATATATTCACAGTTGTTTTTCTGATGTATCAGCACACACAAAGTCAAACTAACGGTCTGAAGGGAAATTTGCACACATTACCGAATACGAGATTCAACTCACCAGTTGTCTATAGTAATGTTTGGGAGTTTCATTTAACCACATTTTAACCATATTTCTGAATGCTATTTTGATTTTAACTACATTGCTGTCGCTTAGTCGTGTTATTTTTGAAATTTGTCGAACGTGTCAAACGAACTAAATGACAAGCTACTATTATCACTCGCAGTGTGAAGGGTTCAGACACTTGAATCGTCTTACTAATGACTCTTCGGATATGAAAAATCTGTTGGGT
Organism: Oxycera nigricornis; assembly: GCA_963942545.1. Taxonomy (NCBI): domain Eukaryota; kingdom Metazoa; phylum Arthropoda; class Insecta; order Diptera; family Stratiomyidae; genus Oxycera; species Oxycera nigricornis. The sequence continues at coordinate 42,705,947 of OZ012661.1, read as the reverse complement.
TCGAGAGCATTTGAGTTCATCCGAGGAAAGATGATCAATGCTAAGCTGAAATACTATTTTATTGACAACGTTATCAGTGAAAGATAAATGGTGTCTGTCAATGGCGGTGGTTTGCGCGCTAAATTGTCAGTAATCTTTCCCTACGAAGGCATGGCGACTCTTTTTCTTGGTACGCAATTAGTAATTTTTGGTCCTACTTATCACTTTACTTTGTTGAGGACCGTTTCACTTACGGGTCTGATTGAATAAAGATGCTTCGATCGTGGTGAATATGGCGATTCGTATCGAAGCCAAATTTGAATAGTCAAAAATATAATATTTACGCTCACCCATTAATGATCAAGATACACAAAAACAACACACCATTCGAAATTTTACATTGACAACAAATGAATAAGGCACACAATTTAAAAATTGCTCTTCCCACGCAAAAAGGACGAATTGAAATTGGTCAATACCTTTTTAAATGGAACACTCAATTCTCAATGATGTTCCAACATAGCAGAGGTTTGACCATCATTAGCACAGTATATAGAATAGACAGTAGGCAAGCTGGACCTTCGGGAGCAAATTTTACCCGAAGCATCTGCCGAAAACTCCCGAAAATTGACGTATCTTACGTACTGCCAGCTGTACAGAGGATGTAGTTCATAGTTGCTCATTGTGGTTGGTTTGTGCCTAAGGATATTAATGTAGCATTGGTGAACCTAAAATGTTAAAGTTGAAACAAGGTAAGCGAAAAAAACCAATTTATATATATATATATATATATATATATATATATATATATATATATATATATATAAACCAACTACAATTAGCAACTATGAACTACATCCTCTGTACAGCTGGCAGTACGTAAGATACGTCAATTTTCGGGAGTTTTCGGCAGATGCTTCGGGTATGCAAACCGTGACTTTTTCGAGATGTAATGGGGCTTTCAAAGTTTCTTGTGAATTATCCTTACTCCAAAAGGTAATTTCGCTAATTTATGATCCCGTTCAGCCGCAAATATGCCTCGCCGTTGAAAATGATTTGACGATAAAAATTTTCAACTGATTTTCAGCACAGTCACCGAACTTAAGTTTATTACCAAACTCAAAAAGCACTTCGTCCAATTTATGGTGCTCCTAATGGTCCACCTGAGCAGCTCATACGTAAGTCGATAGAAAGATTTATGTCCACGAATACTCTATTGGACCATGTTCACCCAACACGAGCTCGTACAGTACATGCCCAGGCAGCAATCACTGCTGCAGAGAGTAGTGTGCTGAAGGTCCAAAAATGTTGATTGAATTTGCGTCGTACGTTAGTAATAAGACACACACTTTCATACAAAATTCCGGGGGGTTAGGTCGGGAAATGCTGTACCGTACATGCTGAAAGTGCAATAGTAAGCCGATGTTTCGCAAGGAGTAAGACACACACTTTCAAAGAAAATCGTTCGGCGTTAGTGAGGGACAACATGTGCCCCTACACATGTTTAAAGTGTGTTACTTTGGCGAGCTGACCAACACGAAATTATATTAGTGAATCGATAGCTTTTTATATGGATATCTGCTTAGCTGGTTGTTTGTGAGTGTGCGAGCGTGTGTGCTATGCATTGGATTGTGAGCTGGGTTTTTGAGAGCTGACTTGAATGCGGAGAGAGTGGTTTTGATACGGGGTTTCGTAAGCGAGGTGAAAAGCCCGAGTGTTGTGTTTGAATAATGTTGTTTTCTGACGGGCTTCGGGTCTCCAAAGCGTGTAGTTGCAGGCTGATGATTTTCGCTTGAGATGACTTAGTTAAAATGTCGTGGTGGCTGTCTTGGCGGGCTCATGAACTTGGCTTGAGATACTGCTGGATAACTGCCTGTGGGAAGATGAATGCAAGGAAAAGACAGATTGATGTTATTTTAAAATTGCAATAACACGTGGATGCAGATATGCTTGTTACGGCGCTGACACGTATCGAATGCAGAGACGGCGAGTTTTTTGTATGTAATTTACGATTTGCAGAAGATGAATGAATGGAAAGATACGTTGATGGGCAGTTGTGTGTGAAATGCAATACCTGCTTGAAGATCAACGTTGTTTGCCAATTTACGAATGTAGTGAAATATGTCTCCTGTTGTATTTTGCTGTTGTAGCTTTTCGGGAATCAACGATTAAAAAAAAGACAACAATAAAGCTGTAGAATTTTGTTTATTGATGAGATGTTGATTGGAAGCATTGCTTAGCTCGTCCACCTGGCGTTGGATTTTCATCTTGTCCAAAAATCTGGGTGGCAGAAATCAAAAACCACCTCCGTCCAAATGAACCGCTAGCCTAACTCCATACTTTGTTCTAACGATGCCGAAAATTTTTATGTGGTGCTCTTTCCCGATGTCTAAGGAGCCAGTGGGAACCATTGTGTCACCATTTCCACCCAAAGCCCGAAACTAGAAACTGGAATGTATTCTGAAAAAAGGAGTACCGATTCTTGTGAAGGAAAAAAAATCAGTAAAAAATGTGTAGTGTAATTAGTTGAGAGGTCATAGTTCTACCTTTTGTTTTAAGCTAAGTTTTGCTAAACATATTGTCTTCATGGATTCTCGAAGAAAAGACTGATCTTCCTACCGAGGATTTCAATCTTATATGCTAGTCGGCTGGGACAAAAGATAATAAGAATAAGTGAAATAGCTTCGAAAAGAAGTATAAAAGTTCTGGGTGAGAATAGTGGAGATAGTGGAACTCAGATCGAATGCAAAGAAGGAGGAGGCCATTTAAGCCTTATGGGGGATTAAAAAGGGATCTACATTTTAGACAGCAAAAAGAATTAAACATTTTCGTAGATATCCATTCTTTTTTAAACAAAAATAGAAACTTTAGGCTCAATAAATTATTTTAGTAGCTCTTTAAGCTTAGGATATGATGTATTTGTAGCTAATTTAAACATTTTGATGGAGGAGAGGAAAAGAAAAAGATCTCTTTCAACTATTTCACTCGATTTTCGACCTTATACAATGTCCCCTTTTCAGAGAAGAATTCAAAAGGGGCAGTTTCTTTTCTAAACAATGAGCAAGTATTACAAAATGCAAGACGCACCCCAAACAGTTTGGCGTGCAACAGGTCAGATGGTAATTTTGGAATCCCACAGGAACTAGATCAGGATGCAATTTCAGTTCAGACAGTTGGTGGGATGGGTAACGAGATCGAAATTTTGTCAAGAGAGGAGATGTTCTATAGAAAATTCAATACCAAAGGTGTAACAATGCTCTTCCGATTAAAAGTGCTCAGATAGATCTGTGAGGACCCTATTAAAGAGCTCGAGATCATGTTCGACAAAATGATAGACGAGTTAGTCTCTAAGTCGGAACAAGGTAGTAAAATAAGCTTGTCTATTGAACTCTCAGCTTCATCTTAGATTAAGCCCATCTGGTCTAGCTTAAGACCTGTAAGCGAACTGAGTGGACCTTCTATTGTCGAGTTAATTTCAAATGTGAATCAGTCTAACACTGCGTTTCTCTCTGACGCGGTTATGAAGGTAAAGGCAGATGTAATAAATTTCTCCTTCGTTGTGGTTGTTGAATATTATTTCTCATACCCTTACGGTTTCAAAAAATTAAAATAGCATAGATATTTTTAAGTTGGAAGCTCATACGCTGGAACAAAATTGTAATAAGTGAAAATTAAAAATATATAAATATCTTAAAACAGAAATGAAAACTTTTATTCTCTGTGGATATCTCATTCAGCTATAATGACTTAGTTTATTTTTGATGTGCAGTTTGTAACTGGAAATAATAAACAATACTGCATAAAGGAACTAGCTATATTAGGTTTTTCACTGTGCAACCTATCGTGCATCATTTTGCACCACCATATACACCCAGAATTGTCAGCGGCGGCCCGAAAACAGAATCAGTACGAGTTTGCTCACATAAACGCACTAAATTGGAGTGATGATAACGCCAATTACATCACGCTGCCTGAAATCAGGCAGCAATACTCGAGCTGTACGATATATGTTGAAAATACCCGGTTGCAGATACTGCTTGCGTTTCCCAACCCTTTCAAGTCTTCATACGTTGGAGCCTACCCTGCATATGTGGTTGATATTGGGGAACGTTCGTGCAAACCGAAACCAATTTTTGCTTGGAATGTGGACACATCGAACACTGGCACGATTTTGCGATTTTGACATCCATCAAGGTAGTAAGTATAGTTCAGCAAGATATTCTCTTACGGCACTCGAGATTTTGAACATTTTTTTCAGGATTTTTCCTGTATCGTGATATTTGGAACAGCCGCTCCATTGGCATGATCTCCACTGGGTCCTGTTGGTAATGAAAAAAACTCCTTCTGCTTCTTTTGTTAAATTTTTGCTTTTATACCTCCAATCTGTCTCCTGGAGGATTGAGTACAGTAGGCACCAGCATTTTGTAATAAACCTGTTTTATAGATTTTCCGGTATAGATTCACAATTTCAGCATCGTTAAATTCGAAATCAAAGTGGGAGAAATGCTTAAGAAATTTTCGAAGGCTATGACTGATGCAACGTGAATAAAGGCAAACACAACAATATTGCCCGCATGTAGTCGAAAATGCACTTTGTAACCGTTGTCTTATGTTCATAAACACTCTATTTTTGGATTTTAGGAATTGTTTACAGTGTTTTTCACTTGGATATTTTTCAAACGAATCAAAATATTCAGCTGGTTCTCTTTTAGGGTAGTAGAATACAACCAATAAGCGCCGCTCTTTTGAGACGAATCTGTGTTGGCTATGACACACTACGGTTTTCTGATTTTCCTAGGTAACCGATCGCAAGGATATACACCTTGAAAGAACCTTTTTGGTATAATTGTCACAATCCCGACCACGCGCACAAACCCGAGGATCCGAGATCGAGTGCCCCACCATTTTGGACGCTCCTCCACCCCGGATGCCTCGTGCGTACACGCGCCGCCGGGATTGCTTCCAAGTCGACCGCATAGTGGCGGTCCCGATTTAACATTTTTCCGCGACTATAATTCGGTTCACTTACATCATGTGAGATAAAAAATATTAACAAAAATGTCGATTGGAAAGCACATAATAGTCTGTAACTTGAAGATTCACAAAAGTCCATACATTACAATGACAACCGTTCGAGATATTATCATCGCCACATCATCTACGCTCGCCCATTTTTAATTCTACCAGGAACCACGTGAATAGCTTGTATTTTGCATTGATTTGCTGAACTCTGTCATTAGCTGACCGAAACTCGGACGCTCCTTCGGACGCCCACTCCATCAGGACATCAAAATGTACCCTAGATCATTCGGCGCACCGTCGGCTCAACTCCATGCAATCTGTCCGCCTGGAATCGCTGGATGCAGTCCTCACTGCTCATCCCCTCGAAGGGCAGCCTTGTGTGCTGGTTCAAATTGCTCCCACACAACTACAGCAAATGCACAAATATCACCTTTTTGTCGTGTACTCGTCCTCCTGCAGACATTCGGGTGCAAGCCAGCGAATCGAAAACAATCTATCTCGACGCTTGAAGCACTCACGACTCTCTCTATCCTTGGCTAGGGCCGAACATCCGCCTTTTACGGCAAAATCACTCCAGCAAAAAACAGAGACATCCGTCTGGTTCGCCTGACTCCTCGCAACTCACTCTCACGCTCCATTTCCGGCATCTCCAACATCCAAAAGCTACTTCGCGTAGCGTGGCGTGATCGATCCTCGTATTCGCGAAAGCTTGAGCACGATCCGAGGGTTGGAGCGAGATGACGCGTTCGAATAGCTTTGTCGGAACTTGGCGAGCTTTACACTGTCAAATAATCATTGCCAGGTAGGTAGTTATATGCTTTAGTTATTTCGGGCAGAAAAGGCGTGAAGATAATTTGAATTTACTTTATGGTACGTAACAAACGTGGGGACGACCCCGCCCTGAGAAGAGTCTCTCCACGATAAGCCGGGCTATGAATGAACTCTAAGGAAGGAAAGATCTCATGGTTGGTATGAGGCTAGGCAGATGTAGTCAAAACGTCTAAACGTCGAAATCATCATGCTCGCTCAAATGAACCATGAGGGTTTTAACAAAGGGAAGTTTTACGCGAAGCTCAGCAGATGTAGTCAAAACGTATTTACGTCGAAATCATCGTACATGTTCACGCAAGTTCCTCGATACGGTATTACGTTAAGCTAACCCTACTCGATCGACAGTTTTTCCCGAAATAAGCCTTCAAAACTAACTAATTAGTCGAACTAGCCCAAAACAGGAACGGAACCTATCGACGGCGGGTTACTGAATTTTCAAACAAAATGAAACACTGGCGCGTTGGAAAGATGACTAATGAAGCAGACTGAAGTACATGGCTGACGTTACGACAAGATAGCTGGGACAATACAAACACAAAAAAAAAACGAAATGGTGGTCCGTCGGAGTTTTACACTGGGGTTGAGCTGTACTAATCAAAAAGGATCGACCGTTGCCCTCTGTATTGAAACCCCATAGAGGACCTCAGGTCTAACCTGACAGCCTTCAACTTCAGTCTCGGATCGGCCAAAGAAAACAAACTAGAACTTAAAAGACGAAGACAAATACATAGATTTTGAGTTCACTATGAACCCCCACCCCTAAGATAGTTGCCTAGCAACTGAAACGGTTGTATACCGGAGATGAAAAGATGAAGAATACTAGATTCCGATAGGTAAAATTGGTAATATTCGAAAGATAAAGAGCTATGGTTAGAATACAAAAAAAATATATGGTCTCACTTCCTGTGAGCAATTATTAAGGGACCCCAAGGATCGTCACTGCTTTAGTTGTTTATGACTACAAACCCTAATTTTCAAAACAAAACCTAATATGAGAATATATATAACACCAAAATATCTACATTATATACAGACGTCAACGCTCAACGCGGACTAGTTTAGGGACCCCAGAGGTCGTCAATTCTCTAGCATTTTGTGACTCCAAACCCAATGTTATACGGACCAAAGAATTACTAAAAATAGCGTTGCAGATAAACCCAATTAACTTTACTTTTATATACACGATGAATGATTAACGTCCACACTGATGCAACCAACGCTACGCGCGAGGCCATCAGGAAAACTCATTGGACCGTTAACTTCAAACCGATACTTTAACCTAACCAAAATGAAAAGGAACAACATCCACACTGATGCAACCATTGCTACGCGCAAGGCCACCAGGAAAACTCATTGGACTGCTGCTCTTATAAGGGACCCACGCCCTACCTAATTTACAACCACAAATGTTATATCTGCAACCTATTACCCAAACTAGACTAACACTAATCCAAAACTATTAAAGATAATTAGAAGATATGTACCCATATCTATTCCTACCTACGATAAGATACTATAAGTATATACACGATATGATACAAAGGCTAAAATAGATAAGATACAAAAAGATTTGATTTGATGGCGCTGTCTCGCCCTAACTCCAGCGAATGGCTACTTTTAAGACCGATTGTTGGACGTATTAGGTGTAGACACCTTATTAGGCCAAAATGCCATAGGAGCGTTCATGTTGTTATTGAATATTATTTATAAAAATTACGTTAATACGAGGACCCATATACTAATTTAGAATTATATAAGAAACGATATACGATACGATATAGATTAAATAGTTCCGCAAGGGAATTTAAATTCGACGGAATAATATTTACACGCGACGATATTTTGATACAACCTACTATGGCGATAATGATTACTCGCTAATACGCGAAACGCCCCAAAAGCTAATACTACCTAAAGTGATCAACCTGCGTTATCACTACGCCGACGATATATTAAAGAAACGATATATTAGATACGCGATACCGGAACCGATTAGTGTGTGTGAGAGGGTGTGTGCGATTTACAATGTTTTACATAAATTGTACATAATTGTTTACAAAGTTTTACAAAATTTTACAAAGTTTTTACAAGGTTTTTAAAAAGTGTTTACAAAGTTTTTACAAAGTTTTTACTTTTACTTAACGGTACCTTAACAGGTTTGCACAGATATTAAACCTGATTAAATGGAATATATTGTTTTTTTTGTTTGTACTTTAGTTTTATGTATTTATGATATTAAAGTGTGTGACTGCTTTCCTCTACAAAAGCAGCGATGTAGGAACGGGTAATTTTCAGATTTGACGTTAATATATTTTTGTACTGCGACCGAATGTCGAACACTCAAATTGCGAAGTACATGTGTAAGGAATTCACCCATGAATCGAACAATTTGCGCGACACTACCAGTTTTCAGTCAAAATTTAACAAATGCAAGAAGAAGTTGGTGTAGGTAATTTCGAGAATCGTTCGCAACGGAATCAAAACGTAGGAAGTGACAACAAGTGCTAAAAAAGCTTACTTGACTCAAACTACCACGCGGCTAACACATCACAACACGATTTTCGAATTTACGAAAAAAAACTTGAAACACGAAAGAATTTGCAGATATACTGCCGTAGAATAGACACGAATAAAAAAAGAATATGGGAAAGGTCCCATACGATTGGGCGCCACTTGTCACAATCCCCACCACACGCACAAACCCGAGGATCTGAGATCGAGTGCAACACTATTTTGGACGCTCCTCGACCCCGGATGCCTCGTGCGACTAGCTCACCGAGTCGTGGGTTTAGGACAAAAGAAAGAATCACCACGAACCACATTCGCACACGCGCCACCCATGCGCAGGAAAACCATCACATCACTTTTAGGTTATTTTATTCCATTTTTTTCTATCACGAAAACAATAACTTATTATTATAATTCGGTTCACTTACATCATGTGAGACAAAAAATATTAACAAAAATGTCGATTGGAAAGCACATAATAGTCTGTAACTTGGAGATTCACAAAAGTCCATACATTACAATGACAACCGTTCGAGATGTTATCATCGCCACATCATCTACGCTCGCTCATTTTTAATTCTACCAGGAACCACGTGAATAGCTTGTATTTTGCATTGATTTGCTGAACTCTGTCATCAGCTGACCGAAACTCAGACGCTACTTCGGACGCCCACTCCATCAGGATATCAAAATGTACCCTAGATCATTCGGCGCACCGTCGGCTCAACTCCATGCAATCTGTCCGCCTGGAATCGCTGGATGCAGCCCTCACTGCTCATCCCCTCGAAGGGCAGCCTTGTGTGCTGGTTCAAATAGCTCCCACACAACTACAGCAAATGCACAAATATCACCTTTTTGTCGTGTACTCGTCCTCCTGCAGACATTCGGGTGCAAGCCAACGAATCGAAAACAATCTATCTCGACGCTTGAAGCACTCACGACTCTCCCTATCCTTGGCTAGGGCCGGACATCCGACTTTTACGGCAAAATCACTCCAGCAAAAAACAGAGACATCCGTCTGGTTCGCCTGACTCCTCGCAACTCACTCTCACGCTCCATTTCCGGCATCTCCAACATCCAAAAGCTACTTTTCGCGTAGCGTGGCGTGATCGATCCTCGTATTCGCGAAAGCTTGAGCACGATCCGAGGGTTGGAGCGAGATGACGCGTTTGAATAGCTTTGTCGAAACTTGGCGAGCTTTACACTGTCAAATAATCATTGCCAGGTAGGTAGTTATATGCTTTAGTTATTTCGGGCAGAAAAGGCGCGAAGATAATTTGAATTTATTTTATGGAACGTAACATAATATTACTTCTCTTTGATGATCTCTATTTTGTTCATTTCTGTCCTTCCAGAAATATTTTTTAAGGTTTACAACCTTAGTATGTGATGTAACGTAGCTTTGCAAGAATCCTTTTGTGGAATTTCTGTTCACAAACACTGTTGAAAAATTTCCCAAAGATCTGATAAGATCCTCATTGAATCCCTTGAGTTCCAAGTTTCCAAATACGCCTGTCTGATCTGTAGCGCTAGTCAAGGAGGTAGGATATTTATACGTAATTTCTTTCAAGTAAAGTTTGTTGTGTGATGCGAATCCGGTCAGCAATACTTTCTTAAAGAAGATTAAGTGACCTTCTCAGAAGTATTCAACATTTACAAGGCAATGTACTGTGACTTCTGCTGTGTGCTATATATACATACATACATATATATATATATATATGTATATATATATATATATATATATATATATATATATCTATGCTATAGATAAATAGATAAATATATGTATACATATATATATATATATATATATATATATATACATACATACATACATACATACATACATACATACATACATATATATATATATATATATATATATATATTATATATATATATAGTTTTTGATAAGCACGTAAATACATTCCGATTTTTGTTGATTTCAAGCCTTCCATCATATTCCGGGTAGATGATACAGGTTCGCTTTTCTTTAAAGCTTCTCTGAATCTTCCCTCGATCCTCACCACACCTTGGTTTAACAAACTAGCACATTCCAAATCGTATGAGCTGTCCGCTGTTAAATCAAATGCTAGCAGAAAACAGCTATCATCAAATAATTTCTTGGATATCTGATGACCTTTATCGAAATAATTGATTCCAGTCCCCTAGAACAGAGAAAGATATCCTCTAGTGCTAACTGGTTTCTCGCGCGAATAATGAAACTCTAGAGGAAGGTTTGGTACTTGAACACCATTTACTGTTAGATTGAAGTAATATTGTTATGCTTGAAGTTGAATGGATTCTTTGTGCGCTTTCCGGTGTAGGAGTCATTATCCACCATACCGAAAACAAGCAGGTTCGGTAATTGCCCGATGACTACGTTATCAAGAGATAGAGTACATATGTTGGTGGGTAGTGTATAGGTTTTCGCTTCCACCTGCTTGTACGGGTATACTGCATTCGAGGACTGTAATACAGCTTCATGTGCTAATAATATACTGGGATTGACAGTGACGTGATTCATGAGCAATGTTGCTTCTAAAATTTTTACGCGTGGATTAAAGTTATCGTCTTTCGAGTGCAAATAAAATTCAGGTTTTTCCAATGAAAGTGTTAAACGGAAGTCCACTCCATTCATTAAGAGTCCATCTCATTCTGGTCCAGATACCAACCGGCTGATTTGAGATGAGACGATGCAGCGGCTTTACCATAGTTCAGTAAATTTTCAATATAGGCGTATGAGGTTGTTAGCTACACCAACGGGGTCAGCTAAAACGTTAGCCCCATCAGCTTTTTTAAGTTTGTCCCTTCCAATGAAAAGTTTTACTTTACCATTCTTTAGTTTAATCAGTTGCACCTTCAGTCGTAAGTCAATGCTGGATAAATCACGTTATGTGTCTCCATGTCCAAGTAAGACAAATTCCAACACCGAAGAATTGTCCAGTGATGCAATGGGTTTGTAAGTAACCTCTTCGGTCTTTAGAATACTGTTTTGAATCGATGGTGTTTCAAAAATATCCAATTCAGACTTCAGACATTCTTTCTGCATCGTGATGGTATTATCTACTTGTCAAATACATTCAATGCACGCTTTCTTAATTGACGTCGTCTTTTTATTGTTTTCTTAGCTCTGCTCGATGAAAGCTTTCTCACTTTTCTCCCTTTTTTGCGGTTAGGCACCGATTTCAGCTGCTTGCTTGTGTACGAGTTAGCTGGTTTTATAGCTAATCTCCTACCTCTACCTTCCATTTTATCGAAGATTTTATTTATACCGTTTTGGGCTAATTAGTATACTGCAGATTTTCCACGTTCTTTTAGTACTTGCTTCAGTGGTCTGCTTCCTGCCTCTTTAAAAATGGACGTTCATGTTTCGACTACTTATTTGCCTATAGTTTTTGCCCCATGCAGAAATAATGGTTGAAGATAGCGTACCAATCCACTGAAGAAACTACCTACACCCCTTCCTCGCTAGTACACAAGTGGCAATCGATACAATTCTCCACTTTCAGATCATTTACCCCCACTCTGGCCATGTTAGTAACGTGCGTTGTGTGAATTTATCTCATTTGCATGGAGGTGTGTTAAATCCCGTATCAAAACTATGTTGATATTGCGAATTTGCGAATATTTATAGATTCTCACCTTCGTTTGGAATGTAGCACGATGAAAGTTGGTGTAAATCTAGATTCAAAGTTGACTAGCTCACCGCGAAGGTTTGTAATTTTGATTGAGATACTTTCAATAAAAGTTTTCTTAAGTGGACAGTACTGCAAAAGATCAAATCTAAAAACGCTATCACAACTTCCCAGCGTTATTGCACGTAGATTCCTTACGAATTCACTTCCTGTTATTTTGGGTTGAATGATATCTGTATAAACATATATCAAATTGTTTCTTTTACAATCATCAATAGCTTTAGAGGGTGTGTTCTTTTTTCAAGTACAGACAATGATTTTTCCAGCTGACTTATACTGTCCCGCATTATTGTTTTATCCGACGACTCTTTTATTATTGCATCGATCGATTCGGGGTCGCGTTTCTCCATTGGTGTTATAAATAAAGCGTCGATTGGTAAGCCAGTAATATAATCGGTTTAATCCACCCCTATTGGAACAAGAGTTGTTGCATTTTATCCATCGGCTCTTTTATATGGCATGTTAATAATCGTGTGAAATCAGTTCTAACCCACTTATCGGGTAATATTTCAATGCCGGACTATAGATCCTCAGATTGCTGAATCCATTTCGTTAAACACCTGCTTTCGTAACTGATATGTTGTAATTAAACATGACTTATCTTTATCATCTTTATCTTTGTCATTAAATTTCATTCCGCTTAGTAACAATACTATGAAATCTGTTATATTAATCGGTGATGCAATTAGCAGCTCTACATTTAGCTTCACGCCATTATCTTACAAATGAAATGTATGGGCGGTCGGTTGAAAACCCGCCTCTTTATCCCGCGTATTCGTTAAACTATTTTATGGACAAATATATATATATATCAACCATCTGTAATAATTCATTATGGTTTCGTTTGTTTCTTGGTATCTGACCAGTTATGTAGTCTATAAGCGCTCGGAATGATTCAAATTTTTCATCTGATTTAAATAAACTTTCTCAGCAATCTTACCGGACTGATAAATATGTATGCAAAAATCTCTTTCTTCTATAATACTTCTTATGTCAGAGATCACCTTTCCATGAACAGTGAAGAAGGATATTAATGTAGCATTGGGGAACCTAAAATGTTAAAGTTGAAACAAGGTAAGAGAAAAAAAAACAATTTATATATATATATAAATATATATATATATATATATATATATATTTATACACACACACACACATATATATATATATATATATATATATATATATATATATATAAAAATATGCGTAGATTTTTTAATTGGTTGGTTTCCCCATTACAACTATTTTTCCGACGTTTCATCATTAAATTTGCAGACCCACTTTTTTCCCACACGTTAAACGAAAATAATATTCATAAACTATAGCCATCAACCCGTAAATATCCCCACCATATGACGAATGACAGAAATCATATGGAAAACCTTGTGCGTTTCGTCCGTGGTACCACGGATTGCATGGAACGCTTGTCCATAGGAAGTCAACATATGAAAGTTTATCTGCTGGGTCTCCATATACTACAATTAGCATGTGATCAATTTATTTATTGGAAATACTGTTTCACTGTCATAGCACAAAAGTTGAACTATCACTCCATTACACCTCACAACCTCATCACGTCGATTTCTCAACTATCTGAAGCCACTTACCTTCCTAATCCCATTCAAAATTATCCGAACTGTCGTTAGCGACACAAATATAGAATCATTCAATGTCTCAACAACCTTGATGCTTAAGTCGATGGGGCCACTGAATTATTACACTACGAAAGTATTATTTGGGTTCGGTGCCCCTCTCCAGAAAACAATTTTGAATGAATGAGCTCAGAAAAGTCCTCGCGTAATGAATAATCCTACTTTGTTCTATGAGCAGTGACTACGGTTTGGCTTTTATGGTCGCAGCTCTCTACCAACTTTCGGAATTGGGTTATTCAAAAATTGTTTTCAATGGCTACGTTTGTAATTTGATTGCTTCCGTGGAAGGTTTTGAAATCAAATGCCTTCACAATTAATGTAGAAATAGTTGAACTGATATTGGTGGGATATTTTCTTGACTGACTTATACTAACGTTTTCAAATCGAACACCCATACTGATTATTCCCTTATTAAAAGAAGCTAATAAAAGCAATGTTGAAGTAGATGGTAGCAGCTGACGGTGATACAACCAGTGTTATTTTTCTTGGAAAAAAATCCGTTGTAGCAGACAATCATGTGTTTGCTTCACCCTGTGTGATTCGTAGGGTGATAAAAACTGTAGGAAACTTATATCGAAATTTTTGCTTTAGTCAATAAACGGTGACTCAAATAAGCCTTTCATAGTTCGAATGTTTCAACAATATGATGAGAACAAAGCCTTAAGATTGCGACACGTGCCCTTCAAGGAAGTTTGAATTTCATTCGATCTATATGTGGCAAAGTAAACCTATTTTTTCTGAACCTGATGGAAGTTGAATCTACTTCAAAGGTTGGGATTGCAGTCATTCTTGTTTATTCCTGAATAAGTTAAATTATGTGAACATGACGCCTTTGTGATTTTTAGTGTGTGAATCAAGTTTAATAGTATCTGCCTGATGTTTATTAAATTGAGTACAAATATGAACTGAACTAAAAGCTAATTATTATAATGCTTTAATTGCTTTGATTGTAGATTTCCAATTTATGGAAATTGCATTTGTTACAACGATGGTCGTCGAACATTGTGCAGTCCTGACGTCAGCAATTATCTGTTGCGCGTGCAGGTGTTCACTCGCCCACGTTTAAATGCGATAGTCCACGATCGCTAAAAAAAATTCGATATCGTTGAATCGTACATTTTTGGCTGTTGGTCGTTGCTCTAAGATTGGAGACGTTTCGACTGCTGCCGAAGGTGGTGGAGGTAGTTCCGGTGCTTGCTTTTATTCGATGGTTGTAGTAGTGGGCTTCCGTTTAAAGTCTGGACATAGCTTACCAATGAGGATGAATGCGAGGTAGGTTCCGAAAATTATAAGAACTTCGTATATCGCCATTTGGTGTATGCTGGTTTCAGTTTTTATCAGTCGAATCTCACTTGTATTATTTATGTGGAGATCTTTCATCATCTCCAGTGAGAGTATTTCCTGGTATGTCTTGATTTTTGGAGATGGCTGTAGTACTGCAGGCAGTACCTTTATTGCTGCCACTTCTCGACTTATAAACGTTCTTCCATTGATCGTCAGGCTGTTGTTGTGGAATTTTATGAAATATGTCCCATCTAATTTGTGTGATATTCCGTTCGTCTCCATTTTGCCAGAGAATTGGTTGAGGAGTATGGCACCAGATTCGATTTCTTCTATGGTAGGTATGTGAGCGTTGCTAGTTCTGTTACAGGTGGCTGTAAGGCTTTTCATCAGGTTCGGGATGCATGAAGTGTTAGAAATGGCCACAATTTCATCAGGCTTACAAATAGTTAACAATTTTATGCTTTTACAATTTTCAATTACCCCAAATATTTTATCATTATTTTGCAAAATTGTACTAAATTTAATGGTATTAATGACATGTTTTTTTAACTGCTTTAATTAACAAAGTTTCATAGGATAGGCTTTTGGTAAGTGGAATATTGACAATGTACAGCATTGATGACATATGTATTAAGTTCCCAGTTTCCTATGGGAAGTTATTGTAATGGGGGCGATTTTGCGAATCCCAAATTTTGACATATCTCCACGTTTTAGGGTCTCTAGAAGCCAAATCCATCGTTTTTAGAGAGATGTCTGTGAGTGTGTATGTACGTGTGTGTGTATGGGCGTATGTACGGATGTACGTATGTGTGTTCGGAATTATTTTTCGTCTCGATTATCTCGAGAACCAAAGTTCGGATTGACGTAGGACTTTTGTTTTAAACAACGCGTAATTACGTAACTTAGAACTGAATGACTTTTCAGCAAAATCGGTTAAGCCGTTTTTTATTTAGGATGAAAAAACTGAAAAAACCACTAAAAATTGCTTATTTTGAAACTGTTGAAACGAAATATTAATTCGTACAGATCCCAAATACCTTCATAGTCATATTATTATTATTGTGTGTTTTAGTAAAATTTTGATCAATGCTGTAAAAAATATCAAGATTAATTAATAAAATTCCAAACTTATATTATAAGGTTTGGTATTAATAACAATCAAATGTTATTAGTTGTAATTTGATATTGCAAATATGAACACAATTATAACTATTCAGTAACGACCAAACATTCTTAATAACAAATGATTACTATTAATCATATTTAAATACCCACAATAATAGTTGTGGATTCCCGGGTCGTGATGGAGGACGAGAAGAAAGCAAGGTGGATGATGAGGAGGTGGACGAGGACAAGGTCGATGTTGCCGAGGCTTTGTAAAGTACGATTAGGTGGGGAAGGCGTCTTTCTCTACCAAAGCTTCTATGATTAGATAAAAAATAAATAAAAACTGTAAAAGTGATTATAATAATTTAGAAAAATAATTAATAATAGTGATAATTATTAAAAGTAATTAATATTAAAAACAAATTATAGCTTTTTTATTCACCCCACTGTTAAATTAGTCGTGTGGGCCACAAAGGTCGCACTTGGACCATTTTTTTTGTCATTATTTTTACCTATGTGAAGTCTAAAGCTTCCTCAATTGTGGAATATGGCAAAAGGCATTTATCTAGGATATCAGTCGCTTGCTTAATTTCTGTTTTTGATAAAATGACTGAGTTAATTGCACCTGATTTAGCCCAATGAATAGCATGGATAATGTTTTTCAATTCTTCTTTTACCAAAGATATTCTAAATTGGATATCCAATATCGCGTTAAAATATATTTTATTAGTTTCTTTAAATAATTTTTGAATTTCGTTAACATTTTTTGTGATATTGTTTATTCTATCATTGTACATTTTGTTTATTATGTTTCGCTTATTGTTATTTTCTAATACATTATTAAGTTTATCTTTTATAGTGAGAGAATCCTTGTGATCTGGATTACCCGCAATCCATTTCCATGTAGTGCCAATAAAGTCGAGTGATCTTTTAGTTTTTGGAATTTTCAGGTTACGAATAAGGTCTTGGATTTGCTGAACCTCGTGGGGCAGGTGGAATCAGAAAGGATATTGCCTAACTTCCAATAGATTGAGGATTGGTTCGATGTCTGTTAGAATCGTTCGTACTGATCTATATCGATAGAGTGGATCAATTTAAAATTCCCTTTTTGTATTTACATACAATCTGGGAGTTCGTAAATTACAGAATTTCAACGTTTGCGTTGAAAGCATAAGAAAAGAGTCTGAAACCAAAAAAAAATTAATTACGAATGTGACTTTTGTGTCCAATCTTTCCGGATTCGGTTAAAATTGTAGAATTATTATTTTCTTTAACTATTTCTTGTTTATACCGTGCTGTCAGTTTTGATCCTACTTTTTTATTAACTTCCCAGTGGGAAGTTATTGTAATGGGGTCGATTTTGCGAATTCCAAATTTTGAAATATCTTCACGTTTTAAGGTCTCTAGAATCCAAATTCATCGTTTTTAGAGAGATGTCGGTGCGTATGTGCGTTCTGAATTATTTTTCGTCTCGATTATCTCAAGAACCAAAGATCACATTGACGTGAAACTGGTCTCATTTGACGCGTAATTATGTAACTTAGAACTAATTGAGTTTTCAGCAAAATCGGTTTAGCCGTTTTTTATTGAGGAAAAAATGCTCTAAAATTGCTTAATTTTACAACTCCGCACTATTAATTCGTGCAGATCCCAAATACCTTCATAGTAATATTATTATTATTGTGTATGGCTCAGCAAAATTCTGATTTAATTTGTAGAAAATGTAATTTGAAAAAAAATCAAGATTATTCTTTAAATTCCAAACTTATATATATTATCAGGTTTGGGAGAATGAGATGAGAGACGCTAATGCGTGTAATATTGGATATTGTTATAAATAATTTAATATTGGATTTAGGATCTGGGGGATTTTTGGTCTGGGAGATTTAGGATATGGGAGATTTCGGATCTGGGGAATTTTGGATCTGCTGGATTTAGGATATGGGGGATTTTGGATATGGGGATTTTGGATCTGGGGGATTTACGAAAGGTGGATTTAATATCTGGGGGATTTTGGATCTAGGGGATCTTGGATCTGGGGGATGTTGGATCTGGATGATCTTGTATCTGGGGGATTTAGGATCCGGGGGATTTGGGATCTGGGGAATTTTGGATCTGGGGGATTTAAAATATGGGAGATGCAGAATATGGGGGATTTGGATCTGGGGAATTTTGCATCTGGGGGATTTTGGAAATGAGGGATTTAAGATATGTGGGATTTTGGATCTGGGGGATTTTGGACCTGGGGGATTTTGCATCTGGGGGATTTAGGATATGGGGGATTTTCGATATGGAGGATTTAGGACATGGGGGATTTTTGAAATGGGGGATTTAGGATCTGGGGGATTTAGAATCTGGGAGATTTAGGATCTGGGAGATTTTGCATCTGACGGATTTTTGGATCTGCTCGAGACTTTTGTAGATGACGAGAGCGGAGACGTCTCCCACTATCAAATGGCTTCTATGGCTAAAAAAAAAAAAATATTTTAGAATAATAATAGAATATATAAACATAAATAATGAAAACAAATCATAGTTTCTTTATTCACCCCACTGAGAAGTTAGTCGTGTGGACCATAAGGTTTGCACCTAGACCGCATTTTTATTTAGTCTTTCGTATACAGTTTCACCTATCTCGTACTGTTTAGTCGGTTGTCTCGTCTTATTGTGATTTTTAATAGCTGCCTCTTGTTTTTGTTTTAGTCGCTCGACGTTTGATAGCCTACTTTTCTCTAATTCTTTCGGATCTCTTCTTGTGGTACGACCAAAATGTAGTTCAATTAGTTTCATCTTGGTAGTTGAGTGTATGGTAAAACTATATTCGTTACGGCTCGTTGTAGAAGATTTTCGAAGGGTCTGGGGGGTCCATCTTTCTTCAGGCACCTCAATATTTCCGTGAGTGTACTGTGCCAGCGTTCGATTTGGCCATTAACTTCACTTGTGTATGGAGGTGTTTTATACACTTAATGAAGTTATGGAAGCAGATCGGAGTGAACTTTCGTTGTCGATTATGACAATTTCGGGTACACAGAAAAAAGCAAATCAGTCAGAAGTTGCTTGATGTCTGCTATGGATTTCGAGGCAATTACTTTGGCTTGTCCAGACTTAGAGAATTTGTCGACGGCTGTCAGAACTCGATGTTTTTTGGAGCTAAATATATCGATATGAATCGTGTGACCGGGGTATGTGGGGATTGGAGGAGAATTTAAAAAGGGTTTATTGGGATGCCGCTCATATTTGTTTTCCTTGCAAACTGAACAATGTTTTACCAGGCGCTTTATTTTAGCTGACATTCTGGGAAAATAAGAGTTTTCAAGTAGCTGCAAACGGTTTTCCTCGGCATTGCGATGAGCTCGTTTATGTGTTTGCAGGATATTCTGATCCTGCTCCATTTCATTGAGAATATCCTAAACACATTTTTGTGTGTACCGTATTCGGTAACTGCTAAAGTGATTTTTATGAATTTCTTGTACACTGCCCATAATTTCTTCACTGGTTGGAAGACCATTTAGAGTGTGGGGATTAAGGTATCTTTCAAACAGGTTTAGGTATGATGTCGTTGGCTGTGTACTGAGGATTGATAATGGTGTGCATCGTATAGTTCGGAAAAGGATTTCAAGTTGGTAGCTGTCTTCTTCGCCAGTTTTCAAAAGAACTTGGCTTCTAAAGGCGTTAATAGAAGATTCAACAGTAGGAATGCGGTTTTGCGATGAGCTTTCATCGCTATGTTCCGTGGGTGTAAGTGAATTGATTAAAGTTGGTTTGGGAGGTCACGAAAGAGAGCCAGCTACAACATTTGCTTTGCCAGGCTTATACTCGAGCTCGTGGTTATAGTCTTCCAGGATGGCTTTCCATCTCTTCATTTTGTTCTTTGTATTTTTGCCACTAAGGGCATAAGTGAGCGGTTGATGATCAGTGAATATTTTGGCCTTTCCAGATCCGTATAGGTAGCTTCGTAAGGAATTAAGAGCCCAAATAATGGCAGGCAACTCATTTTCGTTGGTGGCATAATTTTCTTCGATCTTTGTAAGAGTTCTGGAGAGATCGACAATGGGTTTGTTTTCTTAATAAAGGACTGCGCCAATAGCGTAGTCAGACGCGTCAGTGGTAATCTGGAATTTTTTATCGAAATTAGGATGTGTCAGCCCTACTTCCTTAGAAATTAGACAGTTTTTTAAAGTTTCAAAGGCACGGAGTTTTGAGTTTAAATGGATAATTTTGTTTTTTGAAAAGTTTTTGGACAATCGTCCATCCTTCCCTTTTAGAAGCGAAGTAAAGGGCTTCGAAATTTTTGCGTAGTTTTCGATAAATCTTCTATAGTAACCTGACATTCCTAAGAATGACCTCAAGTCTTTAAGTGTTTTAGGTGTTGGCATGTTTGCAATTGCCTGAAAATTTTTGGGGCTCGTTTTGATCCCATCGCGAGTCACTATAAATCCTAAAAACTCTATTTTTTTTTTCAAAAACTCGCACTTATCTAACTGGATTTTCATGATAAATGTTTCTCATGTTTTCATAATTAACTCTTAATTCCTGAAGTGCTCAGTTTCGTCTGTACCGAAGATGATAATATCATCGATATAGAAGTAACAGCGTACACCTATATTCTCTCGAAGTATGTCATCGAGAGTTCTCTGAAATATTGAAAGTACGTTCTTCAATCCAAATGGAAGGCGAGTGAATTCGAATTTTCCGTTGTTGATAGAAAAAGCGGTTTTTGGTATGTCGCGTTCTCTGAGTGGAATTTGATGGAATCCACTTTTGAGGTCTAGGGGTATAGAGAAAAACTTGTTATTCTCTAGATTTGCGAGAATTTCGCCTATTTCAGGTATTGGATACTTATCCGCAGTAGTGATTGAATAAAGTTTGCGGTAATCGATCACCATTCGATACTTTTTTCCGCCAGATGGGTTCAATTTCTTTGGGACTGGCGAGTTATAGGGGGATCTAGAAGGCCTGATTATCCCTTCCTGAAGAAGATTGTTTACTTCTTTCTTTCAAAGCCATTGGGTAAGGATAAGATCTGGTATATACGGGTTCATTGCCTGTAGTGCGTATTTCCCCTTTGACAGTGGTAGTCTAAGTCAATTTCTCATCAGGTTCTGCAAGTAACTTCGAATGAAATGTTAAATTTAGTTTTGTTCTTTGTTTATCGGTCAAATGTGTGTTTCTAAGATTGATATTGTTAACTGTCTCTGAAATGTGCTGTTTTAACGGGACTCGTAAATTTGGGTGTAGTTCCATGTAATTTTCATTTGTATGGATAATAGCTCTCAGCTGCTTAAGGGTATCATTAGCGATGATACCATCGAACGAAATCAGACTAGGAAGGATAAAAAATTCGATTTTGTCTGCTTTAAGACCAAATAAGTTTACATGAGCGTGATGAGTGATTTTGATGTTGCCTCCTACGGAGTTAGCATATGACTCCGTATATGTCTAGGCTGTATATTTAGTTTTTGTTGGACTTGGCGTCCACTAAAAGTTTTAAAAGCTCTAGCAATATGCTCGAAATATGAAAGTGAAGAGCGCCTCAATTTAAAAAATAAATGTCGTCAAGTTTTCATACTACGGAAAATAAGGGGAGAAAAAAAGAAAAAGAAAAAAGTTGATAGTTTTTAGCGATTTATCGCAGCAAGTAACTTTGTCTTAAAAATAAAGAAAGAATGGGGGTAAGTACCAAGCTCCAGGATATTGTGCATACCGAAGCATCGACGAATGAAAATATATATTAGTGCGCGCAAAATGAATTTCAAAAATGTTTTTAGAACGAGAGGACCTCGTAGGATCACGAAAGTCGCGAAAAAGTTGCTTGAATTCCCACGAAGGCACAATTTGAACGGAAAACACTGGTCTAGATAAACTCGACGAGACTTAGCGGGAGGTTGAGAAATTGAAGTCTGTCAACATAGGACACAGGAGTGAGACCATATTTGTAAAATACAAGACGGGTGAACTTCCGTTGAACAGATTCAATGGCATGTATCAGGTAATCCAAATACGGTGACCAGACTTGGGAACAGTATTTCAGGATCGGACGAAAAAGTGACATAAATAATTGGACTAAGGATGACAAATTCTTGAAGGATTTGGGACATTCGGAGAATGAACCCGGCCATACGTGATGCTTTGGTCGTAATTCGAACGATGTGGGCATTGAACTTCAGTTTGGAGTCAAATATAAGACCCAGATCTTTCACCTCCTCACTCGGATTTAGAAGATAGCCGTTAAGTTTAAAAAGAGAAATAAAAGGCAAGATTTTAAGAAAAAAAATAAGATGACATTTTGAGACATTTAAATTAAGAAGGTTAGACTTACACCATCTTATAAGCTCGTCAAGATCATTTTGAAACATGTTATAATCATTCGAAGACTTTAAAACACGAAACAACTTGATATCGTCTGCGAATAATAGACATGAGGAATTAATCCGAGCGGGGAACACCAGAGGGAGAAAAAAAGGATCGGAGTATACTCTACACAAGCTAACTCTATTTCTACGATTGGTGAGGTAAGAACAGAACCAGTTTATGAAAACTTCGGATAAACCATAATGCCAGAGTTTACAGCACAAAATATCATGGTTAACTAAATCAAAAGCATTGGAGAGGTCAGTGAAGACAGTAACAACATCTAATTGAGCATCCAAAGCAGATATGACTGAGTTTACAAGTTTCACTAGATTAGTCGCAGTTAATCGATTTTTGCGAAAACAATGCTGCTCAGCAGCTATTACGTCTTTGAGGGAAGAATAAAGTCTGGAATGAACGACACCCTCAAGTAGTTTAGCAAAAGACGAAAGGAGGGAGATAGGTCTATAGTTTATAACCTGGGTAGGATCACCAGATTTAAGGAAAGGAAAGACATTAGTTAATTGCCAAAACTCGGGGAAAATTCCTGATGATAAACTCAAATTAAAGATTAAAGCTAGTGGAGTGCTTAAAGAGGAAGCAAGGTGTTTGACTAATGAGTTTGGAATACCGTCAGCTCCTGGACCAACACTAGCGTCTAATTGGTCTATGAAGAACGCAACCTCGTCTGGGGATGTTTGAAACGGCGGTATAGCGGGATGATTGGATGAAAGGAGAGAATTTAGTGTCGAAGGCGATTCTGTGGTGAAAGAAGTGGAAAAAAATGAAGCAAACAAGTTACTCATAGAATCAGGCGAAAAAGCTGTTACATTGTCAAGAATTGCAGACTCGGGGAATGAAGTACTGAATTTCAGGGAACAAACATACGACCATTTGAAAGAAGAAATTTTTCAATTTTCAAGAAAAAAGTTTGCTTCGCAGTTCTGATTGCCTCTTTAGCGTCTAAACGAAGACGACAGTATATCAACCTACTTTGAGAAGTCTTTTAAAGTTTGAGCCGGCGATAGGCTCTGTCTTTTTTTCTGAGTGAAGATAAAGCAGTTTTAGTGAGCCAAAGCACATCTGTTTTCTTAGATGGACGAAAACGGGGAGTGAATCGTGAAATTAAATCGGACAACGTATTATGAAGTTATGAGACTGCTTGATTGCAATTTAAGTACCGCAAGCAGTCATACCAATCAACAGAAGATAGCTCATGAGATATTGGCCCAAAGTAAACTTTTTTGAAGTTATATCGAATTAAAGAACCTGTTCGATTTTTTTGGTATCAAAGGATTCACCATGAAGGATAGAGAAGGATGATGAGGATCAGGTGGAACATACGGAAATAACAATAAATCAAATGAGAGAAAAGTGAGAGGGACGTTTGACAGGATAAGATCAAGTAAGCGCCACCTTGCATTCAGATGATTATTGAACTGCATCATGTTGCAAACTGATAGAAACGAAGAAAGTAAAATCGAGGGGCCATTGTTTGAGACAGGAGAACATGATGAAATATTGCGCCAGTCCGCCTGGGGTAAGTTGAAATCACCGCAAACAACTATCAAAGCAGAAGGATTTTTGCAAAGAACATAAGACGAGAACTCATAAAAGAAAGTTTCGAGGATTTTAGGAGATGAATTGCAGGGAATGTAAACAGATGAAATAAAATTAGTATGGGACACAGTCAATAATTTAACGACAACACATTCAATAGAAGGTGATGGAAGGAAATCATCGCAATGTCCACTAGAAATATCCTTACGAACTGCAGTTAAAACACCGCCACCGTCAGACTTTGAGGACCTGACATGAGATCGATCTGCACGATAAACCTCATGTATGATGGAAAGCTCAGTGTCCAATATATTTTCATTAAACCACGTTTCGGTAAGACAAATTACATCATCATTTGCAAGGAAACAAGAGGAGAAGAAATCGTGAAGCTTGGTTTTTAACCCCCTCACATTTTGATAATAAAACGTTATAGAATTATCACGTTTGCGTTCCATGGTAGTAGAGACGTTGTTATCACATGGGCTTTGAGCAGCATATGTTAAGACCTGGCAGGTCGACTGCTGTTTTTCCGAAAATTTCTTCCTGACGTCTTAGCAAAACGTTTCACGAAAATGCCAGGCGGCCAGAAGTTCACATGTAATAAGTTTACCATGTCAGCAGCCACAGTCAGTTTAAACGATGCAATTACTTGATTTTCTAGGTTTGCAGGAGTAAGCTTCTTGCAAGAGAGCAATTAAGCAGCAGTACCAACCTTTTTCACAATATAATTTATGATCTGCTCGCTTGATGTTGCGTAGGAAAGACGAGAGACAAATATATGCAATGAAGGTGCAGTGACTGTGCGAATATGATCAGCGCCTTCATTTTCGATCACAGAATTCGAAACACGCGTAAGAGAGTGCGTAGGACTACATTCACTTTGAGTGAGAACAATCTTTCTTGAAATAAAAGCAGGCTCAGCAGGGTTCTCACAAACTGAAGAGCGACGATCAGATGCTGGATCAGGAGTGTCCTTTTGTTTTTTTTAGTTGCTGCCTAGTTTTGACCGGAGAAGTATTCAAACTTTTCGGCAAAGCTGTATGACCTAGACATTTCTTCGCATCGGATGTTGAACGATGCTCATAACATGCCAAAGAGTTCCCGGCCTTCAGTTCTGACTGGGTGGCAGCTAATTTAGTCTGTATGACAGCAAAATCAGAGGCCAAAGATTCGATGATAGACTGAGGTAATTTTAGTTTGGAAGCGTAAGTTGCCATAGAACACTTACGGCAGTTTTTGCAGAACCAGTACGCACCTGGAGTGTTGGAGAGATTCGAGGCAAAAGAGTCCAACATACCCACACGCTTCGCATGAAAAGGAAGCTCACAAAAACCTCCACATATAATTAGAGCGGGCTGTCTTTCTTCGCCAAACATACCTTTGCCATACAAATGCACATTTGATCGAGATAGTTATTTATGGGTTGATGTGGATTTTCCTTTACCAATTTGGCAGATTATTAGCTCGAAAGCGCACTAGCTGTGCAAGAAAAACAAAAGTGTTGGACACCAACGATTATCTCATGCCAACGTTATCACTATTTGAGTTTTCAATTTTCACTTGGACAACTGTCCACTTGCAACACAACGGATGTAACTTTTAATATAATGACGAATCACAGTTTGATACAATGCAAAAATCGAATTGTTGCCGGTAGCGTGCTTGAGTGCCAATTTCTCATGGACGGCAACGATCGACCGAAAAAACGGAGTTTTATAAATTCAAAAGCCGATTTCTATGCGCAGAAATTATAAAAGTTTCAGTTGGTGCACGTCAGTAACACGTCTATGCGCGGCGGCGATCAGTTGTCGACTGTTGTTCGAATTTGTTTGAATCTATGTAGTCGGTTAGCATTTGATCGTAGTTTTCATCGTGGTTCATGATTTTCTCGTACTGTTCTTTTGTGCCGTCGTTATTGTCAATAGATTCTGAATAGTAAACTCTTTGAAGTTTGGTTGGTTGGTGGTATCTTTGATAAAGCTGTTGTTGGCATTTTTGGGGACAGCGTTGGTTCTGTGGTTTATTAGCATAGTTCACAGCGTGAGATCTAATATACTAGTCAACGTCCATTGGTACTGGGCCTCGTAGTGGCGGAGGTGGTAGTTTGTTGAAATTATTTACACGCTTAAATTGTTGGTTGAATTGTGGCTAGGAACGATAATATTGATGACCTTGGTTGTTTTCACGTTGAAATCGTTGATTGGGTTGGGAATGAAAACGTGGATATTGAGAAACTTGTGGATTGTGAAGCAATTCCGGATAAAATTCGCGTCTAGTTGCTGGAATTGGGGTGGGTCTAGAAATGTTTGCTGTTATTCTTCGCAGCGGATTGGGAGTTGGTTTGTTGTAATGAGGCTTTCGTGAGACGGAAATTGAATTATGCGCATATTGGGCCATATTCTGGAGTTTGAAACACTTATACAGAGCTTGTTGTAGGTCTTTTGGTTTGAGAATACTGAGCAATCTTGGCAGATCGCCTCTCAGTCCTCTAACAAAGGTATCCAGTGCTTTTTCGTGGTATGCTTGAGTCATCATATTTGTTGCATCTTGGCCCATATCAATTGAGCCTAATTTGTTTAGGATGAGTGAAAGGTGATTATACACTGTGAACTGGGAAACGGTATTTTCACCCTGTATCAACGTGGTCATTTGGTACTCCAGAGTGCTGAGATCTTTCTTATCCGCGTAATGGAGAGTTAAGCACTTGGAAATTTAAGTCCAATTTAGAGGAGTGTTGTAAGACTCCAATGCAATGTCGCGCGACCGACTATTTTGGTCCTTTTAACCGACAAAATTCCGTAATATCATGGCGTGCCCTTCAAATGGTCGTAGATGCGGAGTATTCGATCGGCGCTTTTTCACCAAGAGCCGAACTCGCGTGGTTCCCTAGAAAAGGTTGTTAAACTCTTAACAACATCAGGGATATTCTCCATGTCCGACAAATTCCCATTATTGCCGAGATTATTTGGTACATCGACATTGGGGGTTGAGTTCATTATAGAACTTAAAATTTGTCTCCCCTAAGATCTGAGGGTTTCCGGGACCACTTGCGTAATAATTTGTAACATTTCACTATCGGGACCGTTATTTTGGAAATTATTACTTGGTCCAGGGAGATCTAAATTAGGTAACGCTTCAGCTAAGATATCCATGCTTAGTCGAGATGGATGGACTTAGTTGTTGGGGCTAGACATGGATAATTAGGAGATACCATGAAATCTATAATATGAAAAGTAATTGTACTTCTTTTTCACTTCACAAATTTCCTTATTAAGTATGATTGTTTATGATAAATAAATGATAAGCTTTCACAATGTGTGTAAAGACGATATATATTGAAAAATAATGACTTTGTTTCTAGAATGTTAACACAATATTGCCAATGTAAATGCAAATATGTTTAATAAAGCAAAATTCTAAATGTGTTTTTTTTTCAAAGCTAATTTTGGCGTAATTTTACGATAGAAATCCACCTACATTAGTAACCATCCTTCGCTGTACATGTCGATGGCCAGATGCGATCCTGGGTAGTCAGCTTTTTTCTCTTCTTGGAGACCGCTTGAAAATATCCTTTTGGCGTTGTCCTTTTGTCCTGTTTTGATTATTGCAGGTTACTTGAGAGCCAAGTTGCTGGAACACGCGACTAACGTAAATTCTTTTATTACTCGTGAAAAAAACCTTTTTAATTGTTTTAGCTATAGCTCTTCATTGGTTCAAGTTCCGATCTTGACTGACTGTTCCAATCAATTCTTCATTATCATTAAGCCTATTTTAATTATTGCTTACCAATACTCGTCAGCAACTTTGCAATTGATTTTGCAATTATCAGAGCAATGCGTTTTTAATGTTACGAAATGTTGCAATTGATTTTATCATCAATTGGAAGTAAGCAATTTTAATTTTGCTCAATTTTGCAATTGGAAGAATGCTGAGATACTTAATTAAATATGATATTAACTAGGTTGACCAGTTCACTGGAAGCTCATTGGAACTTGGGGTCAAATCTATATTAAAGGTATTATATTTTGATGACGGTGTCGATGCAGCAATCATCACATCATTTGGTGGAGGTAAATGCATCGATGACGTCACCCCTCTCTCCTTTGAGTCAGGGCTGTAGCTAGAGTCGAATTTGAGGTAGGGCAGCAAAATAATAATAACAAATAATTTCTTTGACAGAGCATGAGCATGGATCTAAGAACTATCAAATCCTCAACGATGAAGAACAAGTGAACAAGATGGTTGAATTTCCAGATTTGGATGTAGAGATCCACGTCAGAGTGAGAGTGAGGTAATAATTAATTGTTGTGTGGGATGATACGAGTAAATAGATACGACCAAAAATACCATTAAGATCATATTGTTTCTGCAAACTTATTATAATAATTATCATAATAATAAAAAATATTTAAAACAGCTGAAGTCTACGTTTTGCCATGTTATTAAAAATGCGAAGAACTTCGTTCAGATCAACTGATTTTGTTCTTTTTTTTCAAAGGCCAGAAATACCATACCAGCCATTCTCTCGTGACCCATTGACAGCCTTTGAGGCCTATTGATTTCCGTTAAAGTTGAAAATGTAGATTCGCACACTGCAGTGCTACATCCTATGGTCGCCACAGATGCAAAAAGTTCATATGTATCTTTGAACGCCTCTCGTTGCCTGTACAAAACTTGCAATGTATTTTCCATTTTATCCTCGTTACGACTCAAGTAAGCTTTAACCACACTAGCCTCTGCTCTTGATGGAATTTTCAGACCTGAAAAATTAGTTAAAATTGTAAGTTGAACATGACAAATTATTTTAATCATTAAATTTTTTCAAACTTACCCAAATTTTTCAGTGGAACCATTTTATCTACATCCAACTTATCGAGACTTGCAATCGAATTGTCCGAAAACCTTCTTTGTAATTCAGCAATTAGTATGTCCAACGTTTTGAAATACTCAGACTTAAATGGCTCGTCTTTCTCTTCTATATTCTGTCTGGCGGAAGAACAGCAGGGGCCATACATCAAATAGTCATCCATCCGATTGGGTTTTTTACTTGCCCCTTCGAGGTCTGTGTCCTATTTTCAGATTCACCGCAGTCGTCGCTTGTTAAAGAATTAGCTTCTTCCAGAATTTGATTATAAATTTGATTTGATCTTAATGTTATAATTTCATCTTCGACACACTTTATGATTGTAATGGCGTCTTTCAATCCTGCGCTACGGGCTTGCAAAGCAGCGTCTGCAGGTTGCAGGTGGATAAGATTTTTTTGGCCACAACCATGGCCATTAGGAATTCCAGATCAAGCATGACTTTTTTAATACCGATACTCTTGACGACATCATCACCGTTGAACCTCCCATTTTTAATTTCTTTCAAAGTCTGCAAAATCGATGAATAATTATCGTATACAACTTTTGTAACTGCCAAATGTCCAGACCAGCGTTGTTCGAGGAGTCGGCCAATCCTTTTTCCACCATATAAGGCAGCTAGTTTGCCATGATGAAAGAATTCATGTAACATGATGCATTGGTCAAAAAATAAACGAATGAAAGTCAGTTCTGAGATATGACTATTAAGTGCAAGCGATGGTTATAGCAGTGGACGTAAGGAATTTTTCGGCCCAATTTATTTTCTATTCTAGTCGCAACTCCTGAAACTTTCCCACTCATTACACTTGCGCCATCATAGCATTGGCTAAGCATACAAGAGGGGCAATGTTATTTTCCGTAAGGGTATTTAACGTTAATTCCGTGAAAGTGGCTGCATCAAGGTTTTCAGTAGTCTTAACCATCAGCAACGACTCATTGACGACACCATCCTTGACATAACGTATTGCTAATGCAATATTTTTGCGGCTATTTTTATCTCTCGTCCCATCTTCCATTAAAGTAAACCATCTCAAGTCAGATTCATTAATATCTTTGACAATGGAACTTCGGACTGCTTGAACCATTGCTTGAATTATTTGATTTTGAAATTCAGGTGAACGATATGTTGCGTTTTGTGGTATATGAGTGAGAACCTCGTTCAAATTTGGATCTTTCATACATGTGTATTCAAATAAATTCTGAAATAATCCTTGTTCTTTTTCTTCTACCAAAATATAATTTCCACGCAAAGCTAATTCGTTGACAATTAGAAATTGTATTACTTCAATGATAGACTTCACGTAATACCTATATTTTTCTTATATTTTTTGTTTCAACAACGTTTCAACACTGCTAGATGTAGATATTCTTTGCAATTTCTCATGCCACATCGACATAGCTTGAATATGAAAAATTGATTTTTCATGTTTAGGAAAACCAGTTTTAAAATCAGGAGCATTTTTCCAGTTTCTAAATCCTGTGGAAGTGTACGAAGTCTGTTTGCTTCCACGAGGTAGAAATTGCTGGCATGGATAGCAAAAAGCAGCATCTTTCTCGACAGAATACTGCTACCATTTATAACGCTTGTATCAATCGGAAACAAAGGCCCTGTTATGTTGTTTTGGATATTTATCTAAAAAAAACTTGTTCTATTGGTTCTCCGATTTGTGCAATATCAGAAGGAATACCATAGCTAACATTACCAACATGTGTCGACCAACCTGTTTCGATGAAACTAGGAGTAGTGATTGTATTTTGTGCTTCCACCTGTTTTGAGCAGTGAGGTTCTTCGTGGTCAATTTGCTCTTCAACTCTTCGTTTTTTTCCAAAGAAAGCCCGTATATCCATCACAAAATCAATGAATCTTCAATTTAGAACAATAAAAATAACAATTGTATCGATTTTTGACTAAAACACTCTTCACCATACACTTCACATAACCAAACGACTACAAACAGTCTTAATCAATTCAAATCAAAATCAAAGGGGACTCCCCGTACCATAGATTGCAATATAACCGATATCACTTGTTCTTCATCGTTGAGGATTTGATAGTTCTTAGATCCATGCTCATGCTCTGTCAAAGAAATTATTTGTTTACGAATAGCTATTGAATGTACATCAATATCTAGAGGTCAGTGATATACATGGTGATCGATTTAGGAGCCCGTGCTTCGAAGCAGACAAAGTATGATAATTTTTTTACTTCCGCCCTACCTGTAACCAATGCTGCCCTACCTCAAATTCGACTCTAGCTACAGCCCTGACTCAAAGGAGGGAGGGGTGACGTCATCGATGCATTTACCTCCACCAAATGATGTGATGATTGCTGCATCGACACCGTCATCACCAAATAATACCTTTAATATAGATTTGACCCCAAGTTCCAATGAACTTCCAGTCAAATGGTCAACCTAGTTAATATCATATTTAATTAAGTATCTCAGCATTCTTCCAATTGCAAAATTGAGCAAAATTAAAATTGCTTACTTCCAATTGATGATAAAATCAATTGCAACATTTCGTAAGCTAACATTACCAACATGTGTTGACCAACCTGTTGCCATGAAACTAGGAGTAGTGATTGTATTTTGTGCTTCCACCTGTTTTGAGCAGTGAGGTTCTTCGTGGTCAATTTGCTCTTCAACTCTTCGTTTTTTTCCAAAGAAAGCCCGTATATCCATCACAAAATCAATGAATCTTCAATTTAGAACAATAAAAATAACAATTGTATCGATTTTTTTGACTAAAACACTCTTCACCATACACTTCACATAACCAAACGACTACAAACAGTCTTAATCAATTCAAATCAAAATCAAAGGGGATTCCCCGTACCATAGATTGCAATATAACCGATATTGCAATCTATGGTACGGGGAATTCCCTCTGTATTACAGATATTATAAATAGATCCATCGCTTCATGTGATGGCGCTTTGAATGCCATCTACCAATACACAGATTAAATAATTATTATAATATGAAAGGAACGTCACAAACTGTGGTATGTTCAGAAAAGTTTAGATACCTATCGCTACATTTTTTTTATCTCCAACTATGAACAAACAATTTAATTATCATAAGTTATGCTAGTTTTTGATATTTGTAAGGTAGGGCATTGTGATTTCCAGGTAGGGCATTGCCCTAAAATGCCCCCCCTTAGCTACAGCCCTGCTTTGAGTGAGAACTCTCCTGAGTTTTCTGTTTAAACACAATTTTAAGTAGATCATATTTTCCATTCAAATATAAATATGCAATTATCAATAGAATGCTAACAACTGAAATTGATACCAAAGTTGATATAGCAAAATATTCACTCTTTTTTTTATGAAACATGAGTTCATTTATTTGTTCAATATACTCGATTTGCCCCAGAACTAATTCATCGAAAGTTAATTGATTTATACTTTTATTTCATTTAAAATTTGATTGAATAACAAAATTTTGTTTAAAAGTTTCTAAATTATTAGAATATATTTGGCCACCAATATCAATATTACATTTATGAAGTTGTAGAGGATAATTTCCTTCTAAATATAATTCTCTATCGTCACAAGTACTATTGAAATGGGTTTTATTTGCGTTTTTCAACAAAAGCGATCCTGGTTCAATTTCTACAATTTCCATTTGATAGTGCTAAGTTCTAATACAATTATTCTGGAAAATACATAGATCACATTTCTTTAAGTTTTTTCTATTGGCATTGCTTATATACTTACCACATTCATTGTTGATTCTTACGATTTCTTGAGTATGAAATGAAAGCTGCTGATGATTTTTATTTACAATTGGAGTAATTAGTCATCTCTCAACTATCAGCATATCTTTCGGTATTCGTATAGTAAACAATAGTTTATTTTCCTTATAATTAGCTGCACTTAGTCTAATATTTTGTAACTTATACAAGTCAATATGGTATCGAACAATTTCTTCGCTTGTTAGAATATTGCTACTCATAATATTCAACAATCAACATTCAACATTATCACCCAAAATTTTTATTTTTAGCATCATATCTAGGTAAATAAGTTGATTTTAAATTTTTTAATTTGTGTTTTTAATATCAAAAATTTTTTCTAAACATATATTTCGGTCTGATTGGATAGCTTCTTTCAATTTAGAAAATGTTGTATTAAATTGATTATTAATTGTAATGTTTTTGTTTGTCGTCTCAATCATTTTGTGAGTATTTGCGTCAATTGTGCCATAGTGTTCTTCAAATTTCAATTCTGTCATTATCGTCCATTGTTCCGTACAACCATTTAAGTCCCGTCCCTATAATGTTTACAAGCCCTCGTCTTTGTCTGTGTGGTAAAATTGTTAAGATTTTAGATTTAATGTTTGTCAGTTCGTGTCTTAGTAGTTGCTGGCTTTCCATTGCTTCAACTTGATGAAGATTTGATTCTAAAGAATTTATGATAAATTGGATGTCTTCTGGATCTATAAAATGTAGTATCGTATAGCAATTTTCGACAATTGCAACACGATTTTTTTTGATTTCTACAAAACCATTGTTACTGTTCAGTTGTTCTATAGTAAGAGTCCCGCCCATTGGTGTCAGTATTATAAACATATGTGTCCACTTGATCTGAAATTTTTTTTATTTCGCTTAATATTAATGGGATGATTATTTTCTAATTTAAGTTTCTGTATTTAGGTTCATTTTTATGCCTCAAAGATTTATAATTTTTTACAAACTCTCCATCTTTATTCTGTTGATAAATTTCCCTATTTTCGTTTATCTGATTAATTCTTTTTTCCTTGGTTATACACAACAACTTCTCTATTTCTTGAGGGTTTGCTCTCCCTTGTTCAACATCTAAAGGCCTCGATTTTGTTGTAGAATTGAAAGATTTGTTATACCATTCGACACATTTGAATACTCTCTCCTGAATGGACATTTCGGATTTTTCTACTTCTAACACTCTGAGTTTTCCACCTAATATATTATGGAAACTATTAATATCTGCATTGCCTGTATGGCTGTTAGGTTTTGTGAAGTTTGCTTCACCTCCGTCCAACTTGTTTCCCTTACATCCATTATCGAATGGATACTTATAAAGATCAGGACTCAATTTTGTCCCCTTTTTGTTGGGTGTGTTTATATTCCCTGCAACTGGCCTGATGCCATACTTGATAATTGGCTAAATGATCTCTCCGCTTTCATTAACTTCTGTTCTCCTTCTTCTCACTTCATCCTCCTCGGCGATTTCAACCTTCCTTCTATCGCCTGGGACCTCAACTCATTCTCTCCTTTTGCTTCTTTACCTAGTCCACATCTGACAGCCATGTCTTCCTTTTTACCTTCAGTATCTTTTGTCAATATAATACCGTAATTAATAGTAATAACAAAATCTTAGACCTTGTCCTTTCGTCTTTACCAAAAAACTGGTTGTCTGTCGTTAAATGCCTCCACCCCTACACTAAGGTTGATCCTCATCATCATCCTCTCTTATTAGGTATCCTCTTCAAATTGGACAAACCCAACAGTACACCAGTCTTACTGAAACCGAACTTTAGAAGAGCCAACTGAATAATCATCGAGTCCGCCCTTAATTCTCATGACTGGAACCTGAGCTTTCATGGGTTGAATTGTGAATCGGCATTACATTCCTTTTACTGCGTCCTCAACGACCTCATCTATCGCTATGTTCCCCTAACACGCAAAGTCAAACCAAATACTCCCCTTTGGTTTTCGTCCGCAATTGACTTTGCATTGCGTACCAAAAACGCCTTGCGTAGGAAGTGGCAAAAAACTCAACTCACTTCAGATCAAATTAAATACTCACTCTTCTTTGAATGAGTACCTTCAACGCCTTGAAGACTCTGTGACCAGGGATGAAACTAAGATGTTCTGGTCCTTTGTTCAATCTCTCCGTAAGTCTCCTTCTGTCCGTACTGAGATGACTCACAACGGCCTCTTTGCTCGCTCTCCACAGGAGATGGTTAACTTATTTTTTGACTTATTCTCTTTTGTCTTTTCCTCCCCCATGCATAGTCCCCCTTTGTATTCCTTTTTCACTCCTTCTTGCTTAATACCGTCTAACTACCGTCTATTTCTCAATCAGAATTAGAGATTCTTATCAAAGGAATTGATCCTAATGTTAGTCCTGGTCCATACGGAATTATTAACTTGTTTGTGATTTGCCTTTCATCTTCCCTCAGCCTGCCATTGTCTATCATATTCAACGAAAGTGCTTCCGAGGGTATTTTCCCTGCTCACTGGAAACTTTCCCACACAGTTCCTATCCACAAATCTGGTAATCCTTCTTTTGTCTGTGATTATCGCCCCATAGCCATGCTATCTTGCTTTTCAAAACTACTTCAGCGATTCGTTTATAATTCAATAATTGCTTCCATCAGGCCTGTAATTATTAACGCTCAACATGGTTTTGTTAGTGGTCGCTCTACGCTAACCAACCTCTTGGAATTTACAAACTTTGCGGCTAAGTCTGTAGGTAATAGCAAACAAATTGATTGTATCTACACGCATCTTTCAAAAGCTTTTGACTGTGTTGCCCATAATATTTTACTGCATAAACTATCGATCTATGGCTTTCGGGGGCCTTTACTCAAATGGTTTTCTTCCTATTTGGCAAATCGTGAATGCATTGTCTCATTTTGTAGTCATGTCTCCGACCCTTTCTACCCTTCTTCTGGTGTTCCCCAAGGTTCCATATTGGGTCCTCTTCTTTTTTACTCTTCGTTAATGATTTACCTCATTCATTCAGTCTCCCTGTCTCCTATACCCTAATAACTTTAAAGTCTTTAGAACAATCAACTCTATCATCGATTGCCGGACACTTGACCAGGATCTTTGTGCATTTCAATCGTGATGCAACCTCAATAGTTTAACAATTAATATTGATAAATGCCATAAGCTCACCTTTTCTCTTAAAATTAATCCTTTTGTTTTTACTTATTCCCTAAACCGTAGTTCCCTCAATGACGTCGATCGTTTCTGTGATCTAGGTGTCGTATTCGATTGCAAATTAAAATTCAACCATCATATTACCAATATATAGATTAAAGCGTCTAAGCTAAGTGGACTCTTACTAAGAAACTCCACTGCGTTTCGGCGCCCCGAAACTAATATAAAACTATTCAACTCGTTGGTACGCAATTTAATCGAATACTGTTCGCCTATCTGGAGCCCACACAGCAAATGTGACATCGACATGATTGAATCTATCCGGCGCAAGTTTACTCGTACCTTGTTTTATAAATTCAACATTCGATACGCTCCTTACAATGAACGTCTCAAAAAATTAAAGCTAGTCACTCTACAACAACGTAGACTATACTTGAACGAGTCTCTCCTTTGTAAGCTTTTTCTGTAGATTCTTGACAGTCCTATCTGCGACGAGCTTCACTTCCGTCACTCTTCTCGCCCCTGTAGACACCCCACGATTTTTGCTCCTTCTAACACCTCCTCTAACTTATATTATGATTCTCCCCTGATCCATTTAAAACGAAATCATGATCGTATGCAGTTTGGCTCCTTCGGTTATTCTTTTCCGACATATATATATATATATATATATATATATATATATATATATATATATATATATATATATATATTGTTGCAACCAGCCTACGGACCTTTTGGTGCCTAGACTCGCTGAACAGCAACAGAGTTCCGTGGCTGAGTAATAGCACTTTAAACGGTCGCGTGAGAGGCCTGGGTTCAAATCTAGGTGGAACTGCGTTCTATATTTTTTTTTTCTCCTTCGTTTTCCTCAGTGCAAGGGTCAGTTTAGGTCGTGGCACGGCCGCTGACCTTTCCGACAAGGAAACAGCTACCAGCAACGGAATAGTGGGTCAACGACAGATGTGACCCGCCGTTGTCGGACAGCTGAAAAACAAAAAATGAATGCGGGGGGGCAGTCAAGTTTTGGCGACAAAAGGTCGCACATCGGTGAAAGATTTGATAAAAAACTTTACCCGTAGCCGGGATAAAACACAAAGTGACTGATTGTAAGACATTGAAAATCGGAAATTGAAAATTAAAAATTAGGAAAGGAGACAAGTTATCGTGAAAAAAAGAAGAAGAAAAACTCTGAAAATATTAGTGAAAAGAAAAGGTGAACTCTGAGAAGACTGAATTGTTTTACATGGTGAAGTCATGCAAATTGCTAAATACCAACAACGTTGTGCTGCTGACAAATCAAAGCGAAAAAAAGTGTATTACAAAATAACAATTGAATTTAACAACGGAAGCAAATGCATAGTGAACACAGTAGAACAAAAAAAAAACAAAGACAAGTTTAACTAATAATCGAAGGGCCAAAGGGAAATAGTACATAGTTGATAATATGGAACAGAGCCGGAATTCCTAAACTAGGAAGAGAAAAAAAACAAAAGTGAATTAACAATAGATTTTCTAAGGAGTATTGTCTATAATTGAAGTATTGTACAAGGGAAACAGAGAAAAAAAAATTAATTAATTTTCAATTTAATGCCGAATCAACGGCACCATTGGTTTCAGGCTTGAGCAGACCACGCAGATGGAGAGCGCTCCTCATCGGCAGCTTAAACGTGAGTTTAATTATTCTATTGATTTTGTTTAAGCATTTGAAACATTATTATTTGATTTTATTCTGATTTTTTTTGTTTCTTTCCATTTTTTTTTATTTTTACATATACCTATTTAAGTTTTTTTCTTTTTCTTCCTTTTATTTTGAATTTTGTTTATACATCTTAATCTAGTATTAGTTGTATTATTATTTTTCTTGCTTTTTATTCGTAATTATATATTTTTTTTGGTCTTTCATAAATTTTGGCGTTTCACTGATGGAGTAAAAAGCGAGTGATTTTTTTTTCAGGCTCAGTGAACTCTCCCTCATCCCAATCCCATTCCTTCTTTTTCGTTTTTTTTCTTTTTTTTTCTCTCAGAGGATGGTTCGGCACGGGCCTAGTTCTTCCTCCCCTAAAACAACCCACACCCACGCGCTGAAGCTAGCCGGCTCAGTTGCGCCATCCTGGGGTGTGGGAGACTAGGCCAAATAAATTGTCCGCGACCGCAGTGCCATCACTGTGGGTTGCAACATATGGCGCCCAAGTTATTGTGGTAATGAGGTTTTGACTAGTTAACTTCGTTGGTTCTAATGTAGAGTAGAGTAATTTCAACATATCTATATGGCAATTTTCGCATTTCCATTAAATAGATTTTTATTTTCGTGTTAGTATTATTTTAAATTTTTCCTGTAGCAGTAATGTTTTTCTTGTAATTTTTTTTACTCGTTTAATTTGTTAAAATATTGTGCAAACGCTTAACTTTTATAGTTCTTGAGTTTTCTTTCTTTTCAAATAATTAATGATTTAATGATTGGATACTGCGGTCGCGGTGGCGCCCACAAGTGTCGCATATAGTAGTGATGATCATGCTAATGTGACTTTAGCGGGTATGTTGGAGTGGTTAACAGGTGGGATCCATCGAGTTTTGTGTCGCGTCTACATTTCCTGATTTGGATTGAGTTAGACGACGCTCTCGATACATCTGAGGACTATTCATTGTGTGAGAGAGTCGTCCTGCGACTCTTGTCCGGCTTATTCCATCATATAAAATGTAGAATAAGACCGTAGTCGGCCTACATGAAGACATTAGAGGGAGATACGTAGGGAAGCTTCCTCGCACTGTAATACACATGCAACTTCTTATTTTTTTTCGTTATTTTCCAATATTATGCAATTCAAGTTTCAACCTTTCCATCCTTTCTTCTTCCTTCTTCTCCTTTCTACAGGGTTAGGGGCACTGAGTCTGAAAAAACAACAACAAACAAACAAACTTAATCTATCCAACGCATTTTAAAACACGATTTTTTTTTGAGTTTGGTTTCGTTTCAGTTTAAATTTATCTATTTTCTTAATTTCGAAAGGAAAATATTTTATTGAGGGTTTTTCATTCATTGATTTAATTATCAGTTTAGAACCTTTGCAATGCCGAACACAGTGCGTCGTCCGGACGACTCGGGAATAGTTCGTCTCACACGTGGTTTGGACCGCCTCACGCTTTCACCCGTAGATACAGCTGCACAACAGCCCCATAGGGAGACACGGGACGCGGAAGTGATGTTTGCTCCATCTGGCAACCAAACTTCAAGTGCCACCACGACCCCAGTACTAGCGCGAGAAGGTCGAGAGTCCACACCTCACCGACCCAATCCAGACTTATCCAGCACCATGGTGCATCCCAGCCGATCTGCAGCTCATCTTCCGATGACAAAGTGGAACCTGAAGTTCGATGGAACTTCTCAGGGAATGGGTGTTGACCGATTTATTTTTCGGGCTACACATTTGGCCAATATTTATGGTGTGTCCCGAGAAAATTTGGCAATGGATCTTCATATCCTCCTACAAGGGCCAGCTGAAGAATGGTACTGGCGATATCTGCAAATAAATCCTATACCACTCTGGAGTCACCTGTCTGCAGGTTTACGCGAGCGATTTGAGGCCAGACGGTCGGACGTGGACATACGAAGAGCTATAGATGCTAGGACCCAGCGGCCGAAGGAAGCTTTCCGAGATTTTTACGATGCCGTCGAAGAGCTAATGGTGCAACTAAAAAATCCTCTTCCGGATGCCGACATTCAATATGTTCTATTAAGGAACATGGATCCTAGGTTGAGTCATCATTTGGCCGGACTGGAGTTCCGATCGGTTCGAGAGCTAATTCGACGATGCGTTGCTGTTGAGGCGACATGGTGGCCCGACGGGAAAAACACAGGCCAGAACAGCGCTTTCCATCAAAATCGACCCTCTCACAGACGATCACTAGCATTAAATGAAGTATATGCAGAAGAAGACTGGATGCGAGAAGATACAGTCGAGGCGATGACAGGCTGCCATTTCGATCCCACACCAGCTCGGACTAGACTTCCGATGCCGCCTGGCCAGTCTGGTTATCAAGCACAGCGTCCACACCAAGAATTCCACCCGCAGGCTGATCGACGCCACGGTGACGCGAACGAGTACCGTGTGTGTTGGAATTGCCAGGATTTGGGTCATACTTTCATGGAATGTCCGCAATCACACCAGCGGCAATTTTGCTACGGTTGTGGAAGACCCAATACCGTGAAACCAACTTGTCCGAATTGTCGATCGGGAAACGGGCAATGGGGAATGAGGAAGGCCGGAACCTCAAGTGCTCCCCAGAGCCGGAGACCAACAGCGAAGACGACCGAAGCTGCTGCCAATACGGATCCCGAGCTAAGGCGGAGGGTCTAATAGGCACCCCTTTTATGTGTGACGTTGGAGTCCAGACTGTGGAGACGGTTGACGCTGTCACCCAGACTGTATTATCAGTAAACAGTTCTCGTAAACAACCTCAAACTCCTCGAGCACCACGTTTTTTTCGGGCTTGGAAATATTTTGAAGATCGTAAACACCTACGAAGTGCCTGCCTGGAAACTATCGTAGCGCAGCACGGAGACAACCGCCCTTTCGCTCAAATCACAATCAAAGGGCGGAAACTTATCGGTCTGTTGGACAGTGGGGCCACTGTCAGCATACTAGGAAAAGGGTCCATTGAACTCATCAGGGATTTAGATCTCTACCTGCACACCATGAATGGCAAGGTTCGAACTGCCGCGGGTCAAAGTGCCTCTATCCTGGGATTCGTCAATGTTCCAGTGCAGTGCAATAACCGCATACTCCCTTTCGTATTTTTGGTAGTGCCCACGCTAGCCAATTCCATTTATCTTGGCATGGATTTTTGGAATGCCTTTAAAATTACCCCTGTACCCTTAGCTGTCGTTGATGTTCTTACGACACCGACATCCAGTGGCTTCCATCACTTGTCCCCGGAAGAGCAGAAGCGTCTCGATTTCGTCAAACAGCAGTTTCCATCATTTAATAAGTTGGGTTTGGGAAAAACTGACTTATTGTCACACTCTATTGATACCGGCACAGCAGTGCCTATCAAACAAAGACACTATGCGGTTTCCCCAGTGGTGCAGAAACTGATGTATGACGAACTCGATCGAATGTTGTCTCTGGGGGTAATTGAAGAAAGCCACAGCGCTTGCAGTTCCCCCGTCACGCTGGTAAGAAAACCTGGAAAAGTGCGCCTATGCTTAGATGCCAGACGCCTGAATGCAGTGACTCTCAAAGACGCATACCCGCTTCCTCTCATTAAGGGCCTGCTGGCCAGGCTGCAAGACACCAGATACATCACCAGTCTGGATTTGAAGGATGCTTTCTGGCAGATTCCGCTTGACGCGAGCGCTAAGGAAAAAACCGCCTTTACCATCCCTGGGAGACCCCTGTACCATTTCACAGTCATGCCGTTTGGCTTGTGTAATGCACCGTAGACAATGTGCCGGTTGATGCACAAAGTGATACCGCACGAACTGCATGATCAGGTTTTTGTATATTTGGATGACTTGCTGGTAACAAGCTCAACCTTGGACGAGCACCTTAAGCTGTTGTCCACAGTTGCCCACTTACTCCAAAAAGCAAACCTCACGATAAACGTTGAGAAGAGCAAGTTCATTCAAAAGGAGATCAAATACTTAGGCTATGTAGTTAGTGATGGGGTACTCAGTACTGACCCCGAGAAAGTATCTTTCCGCTCCAGTCCTGACCAACCCAGATTTCACGCGACATTTTTACATCCAGTGTGATGCCAGCATTACGGGCATCGGAAGTGTCCTCTTCCAAAAAGATGACGATGGTGAGGAGCACCCGATCGCGTATATGTCCACCAAGCTGAACTCTGCCCAACGAAACTACAGTATAACTGAACTTGAATGTTTGGCTGCCGTGCAGAGTGTCAAGCGTTTTAGAGCCTACGTTGAGGGGTTGCCATTCACCATCATCACGGATCATGCCAGTCTTAAGTGGCTTATGTCACAACAGGACTTATCTGGCCGATTGGCCCGTTGGAGCTTGAAGCTGCAGGGGTTCAACTTCAACATCGAGCATCGAAAAGGTACGCAAAACGTGGTACCTGATGCACTATCCAGATCGTATACCTTGAGTGAACTCGTCACGGATGTAGCTGAAGTTATCCCAGATACCGCTTTTTTAGATCCGGAGTACCTGGACTTGATCACACAGATTAAGGCAAGCCCAGAGCGTTACCAAAATCTGTTCACAGAGGAAGGGCGAGTCCACATCCAGACCACTTCTAACAGTTCTTTGTTTTTGGACATACCGCAACGCAAATTATTATTCCTAAAAGCTATCACAGGGAACTTATTTCCCAGGCCCATGATAAACCTATGGCTTCGCACCGAGGAATAAGAAAGACACTGGAGCTATTACGTAGGAATTATTACTGGCCTAGTATCGCTAATGATGTTCGTAACCACATTGC
The DNA here is from genome assembly GCA_963942545.1 of Oxycera nigricornis. NCBI lineage: Eukaryota > Metazoa > Arthropoda > Insecta > Diptera > Stratiomyidae > Oxycera > Oxycera nigricornis. The sequence continues at coordinate 42,663,767 of OZ012661.1, read as the reverse complement.
TTCTTGCCTTACGTGCAAACAATGCAAGCCATCTAACCGCACGATGAGACCTCCAATGGGTTTACTGCGATGTTCCGAACGACTAATGCAGCGAATTTTCATTGATTTTATGGGGCCCTATCCACGTTCTAAGAGTGGTAATGTCTACTTGCTAGTCGTGCTGGACCACTACACCAAATTCATTTGGCTCAAGCCCATGGTGAAAGCCACCGCAGAAAACGTGGTCAAATTTTTAACAAGTGAAATATTTCTAACCTATGGGGTACCGGGAATCCTGCACACGGACAACGGCGTTCAGTTCACCTCCAAAATTTTCACCCAGCTGCTAAACAACTTTGGGGTCGAACATTGCTTCACGCCCTTATATAGCCCCCAGTCAAATGCCGCAGAACGCACCAACCAATCCACGCTAGCCGCTATACGCTCATATGTTGGCGAAGATCATCGCGAGTGGGATGAGCATCTTGCGGAGTCCTGCGCCGCGTTCCGACATGTGATACACGATTCAACAGGATACTCGCCGCACTTCCTGATGTTCGGTTATCAACCAGTAAGGCACGGATCAGAGTATGCTCTGCTGCGTAAATTAAAGGCTTTCGAAGATGGCGAGGTAACGCTCCGACCCTGCGACAGGCAGCGTATCGCATACGACCGAGTCAAAGCGAAACTAAGCGAGGCGTACAGCAAGGGAGCGCAACGTTATAACCTGAGAACGCGTACACAACAGTTTACTCCCGGGCAAAGAGTCTTTGTACGTAATCACGTACTTAGCAGTGCGGCAAACCGCTTTGCAGCCAAGCTAGCGCCTGTGTTTTATAGCGCAGTAGTCCGTCGGAAAATTGGGCAGGTGCCATATGAACTGGCGGATGAGGGTGGAAACCGGATTGGTGTATTCCATGCCCAGGATATTCGCTGCTAAAGCTATTTGCCCGGCGTGATGAGACCCACCTCCTGGGTCAGGTCGTCCCCACGTTTGTTGCAACCAGCCTACGGACCTTTAGGTGCCTAGACTCGCTGAACAGCAACAGAGTTCCGTGGCTGAGTAATAGCACTTTAAACGGTCGCGTGAGAGGCCTGGGTTCAAATCTAGGTGGAACTGCGTTCTATATATTTTTTTTTCCTTCGTTTTTCTCAGTGCAAGGGTCAGTTTAGGTCGTGGCACGGCCGCTGACCTTTCCGACAAGGAAACAGCTACCAGCAACGGAATAGTGGGTCAACGACAGATGTGACCCGCCGTTGTCGGACAGCTGAAAAACAAAAAATGAATGCGGGGGGGCAGTCAAGTTTTGGCGACAAAAGGTCGCACATCGGGGAAAGATTTGATAAAAAACTTTTCCCGTAGCCGGGATAAAACACAAAGTGACTGATTGTAAGACATTGAAAATCGGAAATTGAAAATTAAAAATTAGGAAAGGAGACAAGTTATCGTGAAAAAAAGAAGAAGAAAAACTCTGAAAATATTAGTGAAAAGAAAAGGTGAACTCCGAGAAGACTGAATTGTTTTATATGGTGAAGTCATGCAAATTGCTAAATACCAACAACGTTGTGCTGCTGACAAATCAAAGCGAAAAAAAGTGTATTACAAAATAACAATTGAATTTAACAACGGAAGCAAATGCATAGTGAACACAGTAGAACAAAAAAAAAAAGACAAGTTTAACTAATAATCGAAGGGCCAAAGGGAAATAGTACATAGTTGATAATATGGAACAGAGCCGGAATTCCTAAACTAGGAAGAGAAAAAAAAACAAAAGTGAATTAACAATAGATTTTCTAAGGAGTATTGTCTATAATTGAAGTATTGTACAAGGGAAACAGAGAAAAAAAAATTAATTAATTTTCAATTTAATGCCGAATCAACGGCACCATTGGTTTCAGGCTTGAGCAGACCACGCAGATGGAGAGCGCTCCTCATCGGCAGCTTAAACGTGAGTTTAATTATTCTATTGATTTTGTTTAAGCATTTGAAACATTATTATTTGATTTTATTCTGATTTTTTTTTGTTTCTTTCCATTTTTTTTTTATTTTTACATATACCTATTTAAGTTTTTTTCTTTTTCTTCCTTTTATTTTGAATTTTGTTTATACATCTTAATCTAGTATTAGTTGTATTATTATTTTTCTTGCTTTTTATTCGTAATTATATATTTTTTTTGGTCTTTCATAAATTTTGGCGTTTCACTGATGGAGTAAAAAGCGAGTGATTTTTTTTTCAGGCTCAGTGAACTCTCCCTCATCCCAATCCCATTCCTTCTTTTTCGTTTTTTTTCTTTTTTTTTCTCTCAGAGGATGGTTCGGCACGGGCCTAGTTCTTCCTCCCCTAAAACAACCCACACCCACGCGCTGAAGCTAGCCGGCTCAGTTGCGCCATCCTGGGGTGTGGGAGACTAGGCCAAATAAATTGTCCGCGACCGCAGTGCCATCACTGTGGGTTGCAACAATATATATATATATTAGCTTAAGATAAGAAAATTTATTTTTTCCTCTTAAGTATTACTTTCAATTTATATTCTTATGTTTATTCTATTTTACTACTTCAATTATTATATTATTTTTTGGATTTATTTTATTCATTAATTTTTACTGCTGTTTATAGCTTTAATATGCTACTATGTAATTGGATCACTCTGTTTAGTAGTTATTGAACCAATAAACAATAAACTTGTAAAAATTCTTTTACGTTTACCGAGTTAAATTCGTTATCCATTGTAAGTCTACTTGGTTTACCTTTTATTGAAAAATACAACCTTATTTTCTCTATTATCGTTACGCTTTTTCTATCTTCTAAATATCAAGCTATGACATATTTCGAAAATGGGTCAATAAGCGTTATGAAACTATGCTTCTTGTTAATATATATGTCTACATGTATAATTTGATTCACGTCAGTTGGAGTCTCAGTTATTGCATACTTGGGTTGTAAAGGTTTTCGGTCATATTTAGCCCTGTTACACGTATCGTAATTATTTATAAATTCTTCTATTAAGATTTTAAGGTTTTTAAAGTAAATATTTTTCTTTAACCCCTCATAATTCTTGTTGATTCCGGCATGTCCTGTTTCTTTCTTGTGATATTTGGCTATATGCCTGAATGCTTCATCTTCCGTTTTCAGGTCTTTAGCATGATATGCACATCTATAAAATCTTATGCTTTTATTAAAAATTTCGATCAGTTTCTGCTGAACTAAATTGTATTCATGATCTGGATGTTCTGAGAAAATTCCTACTTTGCCTCCTGCAAGTATTCTGCGAAAAATATCAGTCATACAATTGTTCTTGATATCCTTAAGGCTAAAAAATATTTTTCGTTTTAAATTAATATTTTCAATTTCTCTTGTTTTCCAGTTTGTTAAAATGATCTGAGTGTTGAAACGATTGACTACTGTGTCTAAGATGGGGAAATGATCGTTAAGCTCGTCTTCTTGTCAGTGAGCTGTTGCGTTGTCACTAATATTATCATTTTCCTCTCTATTTTCGTCCAATGCGTTAATTTCTCCAGTTTCTGCATTTATCCTATTCATGAAGTCCGCTGCTTTTCAATCCTTTCCTTTTATATAGTTTATGTTTATATCATATTCCCCTTATTTTAACAGCCACCTTTGGAGTCTTGGATTAATATCCTTACTCTTATTTTTAGTTTGTAACCATTTGAGTGGTTGATGGTCCATCAGTAAGTCGAAAGAAAGCCCAAACGATCGCCAAAAGCTCCTTTTCCGTAGTGGAATATTTTCTTTCGTGATCGTTTAACATTCTGCTAGCATAACATATTGGATGGTCATCCTGCATCAAAACTGCTCCTATCGCAAAATCACTTGCATCCGTAACCAATTTAATTTTTTTTTATTGAAATCCGGGTACTTACAAATTGGTGCGTTGGTTAGCATTCGCTTCAATTTTTCAAATGCGTCCATATATTGGGTATCTTTTTTATTAATTTTGCAATTTTTTCCAGATATTTTGTAATTTCCTGGGCGACTTTTGCATTCACAAATTTTCTGTAATAGCCTGTCATCCCTAGACAAGATTTTATTTGTTTTGCTGTTTCAGGAAGCTTCAGTTTCTGAATGGCCCTAATTTTAACCATGTTTGGTTTTACTCCTTCTGTAGTGAGAATGTGTCCTAGATATTCTGTAGTTCTTGTGAAAAAATGACACTTATTCATTTGGATTTTAAGATTATGTGCCCTCAGTCTATCGAAGACATTTTGAATACTTAACATATGTTCTTCTATGTTAGTGCTAAATATACTACACATATTTGGTTTATATAATCTTATGGATACCGATAAATTTTTGAGTAAATGGGTCTACTGCTTTTTGTCACAATCTCATGTTGAATTTCGTGAGTATGAGTCAATTTGTGGCCCTCCTGAAAAAATAAATCTTTGTTTCTTTTTATCAAAGTGCCTAACTTATTATTTTCTTCGAAGTTCATATCCTCTGTTACGAGTTTATTCAGGGTATCTTGGTCAACGGGAGTTTCATCTAAAGTTTTAATATCTTCGAAGTTGTAAGGACAAGAGTATATAATCTTCTTCTATTATAAAAACACAACATATAATCTTCTTCCAAATTTATGATTGCCTGCATTGGTTTCAGCAAATTCTGACCAATGAGACCATCAAAATGTTTATTTTTAAACGTTGTAAGTTTCCAACTCATGAGGTTATCTTCATTAAACTCAGTCGGAAGTTCTGTGATAATTTCTTGTGTAACTTTTTTTACACCACTAAGTGTGTTGAAGCATATAGTTTCCTGTAATTTTTCACGTTTATATCCTGTAATTTGTCTTTGTCTATCAAGGTTGTAGTGGACCCAGTGTCGATAAGGCGTTTAATTTTGACACCTCCTACAGTTAATTCTACTATCGGTAAATTCTGTTGCGAGGCGGCAACTGAAAATTTACCTCACCACTTATGTAAATGATCCACTTCCATTGGTTCAATATATCTAGATTGTCTTGAGTTTGCACTGTTTAAATGACGTTGATTTTGCCTATACTGCCCCGAGTTTGTCTGATTACAATCACTATTTCTTTGAAACTGTCCCGAATTCTTCTGATTATAATCAGTATTTCTTCGAAACTGTCCCGAATTAGGATAATTGGTATTTCCTTTAAATATGCCATTATTCTGAGGTTTTTGAAATTCTTTTCCATAATTTGTCCTGAACACATTTCCCTCATAATCAAATTGGTGGTTGCGATTTTGTCTATTTTTATATTGTGTAAGAAGTCCAGACTCATCGTACAAATAAAATGCTTCCCTTAAGGTTGTTATATTTCTGCTTTAAACTACACTAGCCAGATGTTGGTTGATACCTTCCAAAAATATTTTCAAGATAATTGACTCGTTTGAGACATGAGAAAATTCAACAGGTTTATTGCTATCAAATTCATATTTGGTGTTGAGCTTATCTAGAATATTTTTAAACATATGATAAAATTCACTTACATCATAATTTTTAGTGTTGATTGCCTGATGATGCAGATTGTGGTATGATTCTCTAATCCCGAAGTTTTCGATGATTTTGTTGAGTATGCATCTGTTGTATACATAATCCTGTAATGTAGCGTTTTCCCGGAACATAGGCAGTATAAGCTCCACCTCACGGATGAAAGAGGATAAGTCGTAATTTTTGTTGGCACAAAATTCCTTTATTGCTGCTGTTCCCTTGAGCAATTCAGTTGCAGAGATGCTAAATTGTTGGTTCGTCGGATTGCTCATTTTTATTTTGTAGATTGCTACCGCTTCTTTTTTCGTTTTTAAACACTGTTTGGGTTTATGGTAACAAGGGACCTTTATTAACTACCTCGTTCTTTAGAAAGGGTAGGAGCAAATTCTTGGAAAATTTTGCTCAAGGCTGTGCAAAACCTTTTTTAATTATATTCGGAACCTTTTTTCGTTTTTAAACACTGTTTTGGTTTGTGGTACCAAGGGACCTTTATTAATTACCTCCTTCTTTAGAAAAAGTAGGAGCGAATTCTTGGAAAATTCTGCTCAAGGCTGTGCAAAACCTTTTTTAATTATATTCGGAACCTTTTTCTCCAATATCGACTTCAATAGTTTAATCGTTCTTTATTTATTTTAATCGCTCGCACTCTGGCTGATGCTGACGATTTCGCGCGATTCGCCGGGCAACCAAAACTCACTCGTTCGTTCGTTCTTCTTTTTCTTCTCAGTTTTTCTGACAGTCGCACTGTCCTGCCATACTCCTCCAGTTTTTCGTGGGCATGCCACACCTTGGCCAGGCATTGCCCGCTTCGACATTATTCTATTACAACTCGGCCAATCTGACAGAAGGTCGACCACGACCGTCAAAGTTTGACAGCGGTTGACGGAAGGTTCAGTGTCAGCAGGCAGAGGGATTTACAAACAATTCTATGTACATTGGTTTTTCGGCATGTTTTGGCTGAAGGCCGCAATCAACTTATTAATGACAGCAGGTAATAAAATTCTTAAACCTAAGTGTTGCTCAATTTTAGACTATTCATGTGATGTCACCCCTGAATCAACCAAACCCCTAATACGGGAGGACTCAACAACCCCATCGTAAGGAAGCTGTATTAACTGGCGGTTTTCTACGTCCCGGACGACATATCGATCGTGAGGAAGAATTTTGTGTATGACATAAGGGTCTCGGTATCTAGGAATGAATTTCTTGTTGGTTTCAGCGGTAGTGTCTATATTTCTTATGACCACATAATCACCGACTTTATAAATTTTAGCAGGGACGTGATGGTTCTCATAGTACCGAAAGTTACGATCTTGCGATTTCTTTATGGCGGCGAAAGCTATGGTTCGGATCTGCTGCAGGTTATCTGTGTTTTTCTTGGCGACTTTACATTCTAGGAACTCAGTAAGCTCATCGATTATTGTCCCCCGCTGCTCTATCCCGAACAGAATTTCGCTAGGGGCACGCGTCGTTGAAGTGTGCTTAGTATTGTTAATAGCATATTCGGCATGGGACAGCTTTGCAGACCAGTTGGCGTGATTCACCGGTTCACTGAGTTGGCCTAGCATTCCTTTTATCACTCGGTTAACCCTTTAGACTTTTACGTGGATGATATTGCATTTACACATATAAGCTTCGAATTCGGCCGAAGTGAAGCAGGTTCCGCGGTCTGAGATAAGACGTCTGGGATGGCTATAGTAACTGAAGTATTTGTCTAAGCAGCAGATTACTTTTCGGGTGCTCGTTGACCTAACAGGGTATAATTTCACAAATTTCGTGAAGCTATCAACAATGAGCAGAACGTGCTTTCTCTTGGAACTAACAGAAGGCAAGGGACCGAAGTGATCTATGTGGATTGTATCAAAGGGGAGTGGTTTCTTAGGGATATTATACAAGTGGTGCTCATTGGATCGAGGTGAGGCTGAATATATGATGCATTTTATGCAGTTCTTAATGAAGCGATCCACTTTATCCTTCAGGTGGGGAAACCAATAGTGCTTCTTCAATTGGGCACAATTTTTCTCGACGCCTTGGTGGCCGATCTTCTCATGATTATTTCGAATAACATTGTCTTCCATTTCGGCAGGGACATATAGGCACAGGTGACCTAGTTTATCTTTTTTGAATACCAATCCGTCTACTAGCTCGTAGCCGGGGACTGTACCTAAGCTTAATTGATTACGAAGGGTTTTAATACGCTCTTCACGGTTCTGAGTGACCTGGATATGGAAATCTACTTCGTCGCTGTCTACTGCAGCGGCAGAATGTCCTATGACATCAGGGAAACCTAGGGTTTCCTTAGGGGCAGCGGCCTCGGAATCTATATTAATGGGACTTACATCGGTTTTCATCAAGGGGGTACTGACAAAGAGTTCGGCGGTGGCGTCTGAGTTGGTTGTTTTTCCCGAATGGCATCGGCTTAAGGCGTCAACGTGTCCCATTGATACTCCACTCCGATGGTGTATGATGTAATTATAGTTTTCTAGTTCCAGAGCCCATCTGGAGATCCGGGGGTTTATGTGTTTTTTTGCTAAGCGTCAGCGCAAGTGAATTACAGTCAGTTATGAGTTTGAATGGTAAACCTTCAAGGTACACTTGGAAGCGTCTCAGGGCATATATAATAGCTAAGGTCTCAAGTTCGAAGCTATGATATCTTGATTCTGCGACAGAGGCACAGGATGAAATTTATTATCGTCTTGTCTTTGCATTAAGGCGGCTCCAAAACCAGCGGAGCTTGCGTCACAGTGGAGTTCGGTCTCTCTTTTGGGATTGTGAATGGCTAACAAGGGGCAGCAGCTAATCTATCCCGCAACTCTCTGAAGGCAGCAGTACATTCTTCAGTGAATTGGTAAGTAACACCTTCGTTCGTAAGTGACAGCAGCGGTCTCACAATTTTTGAGAAAGAGGGTGTGAATTTACGGAAGTATGAAAAGAGGCCTAAACATGTCCTAAGTTCCCGCAAGTTCTTTGGTGCTGGGTACTGTTTTATGGCTTCGATATGGGCATTGCTGTGACATATTTTCGACTAGTTTACTACATATCCTAAGTACTCGATTTCATTATAACCGAAACGGCATTTGCTTAGCTTCAATTCAAGGCATCTCTCTGAAATTCGACTCAGAACATCTTCTATAGACTTTAGGTGTTGTTCATAAGTTTCAGAAGCGATTAGGATATCGTCCATATATATGATTATTTTTCTTGTAGCTAGCATATCTTGAAAGATGTCGAATATGAAACGCTGGAAAACAGCGGGGGCATTCTTAAGTCCGAAGGGCATTCGCAGATATTCAAATTGACCATCGGGTGGAACAAAGGAGGTATACTTCACAGAATCAGGTGACATCTTCACTTGGTGAAATCCATTCCTCAAATCCAAAGTCGAAAAATACCTTTTTCCCTCTAGGTATTCGATGCAGTCTTGTATGAGCGGCAGTGGGTAGTTATCGCGTATTGTCAACTTGTTTAGAGCCCTACAGTCTATACACATCCTAGTTTCTCCGCTCATCTTTTTGACCAGAACTATAGCAGAAGCTAGGCCGAATTGTACCTGTGGTCAGCAGGTCATCAATGATCTTTCGTACTTCAGTTCTTTCGTAGTAAGATAGGCGTCTGGGCATACAGTGGAAAGGTCAATCAGTGGTCAGGCGTATTTTCATGTCGTACTCATAAGGATTCTTTTCTTTACTAACAAGGCTTAGGTAATTTGTTTCGATAATATTTTCAAAGGCTCGTCTGTCTTTTTTTTCTAAGTGAGGATTAACGTCAATGTTGAAGGTTACAGATGCGTCAGAGTCTTCCGGTGGCAATAAGATATTGTTCTGTTCACGGCAGCAGGCAATCATATCAGGGGTTCCGGCGGTCAAAGCAGAAGAGCTTAGCTCAGCGGAACTATTACAGTGGTTTGCCGAACCAACACTCGATGAAGCTCCAGTGGTCAATGCAGAAGCGGTCAACTCATCACATGATTCGTCTATACATTTATGGCTGGGTCAGCGCAAAGGGGTGACGGATTAGAAAAATAGTCCAGATTTGAGTTTTTTCCAAAGTTATTATTATTTAATTTTAATTGAACATTAAATTTTTGGAGAACATCCCGACCAAAAATTATGGGTACTGCGGATGACTCATCAGGCAATATGAAAAGTATAACAAATCTTGTGGTGTTCCGGTACTGCAGTTGACACTTGATTCGGCCATATGACAGCAGTTTCTCATTTCCCAATCCTACATAAGCGGTGGGGAAGGGCATCGTTTGTCTCTTGGACAGCGGTACCAGTCGTTTCGCAATGAAGTTAACAGGGCTGCCGGTATCAAAAATAGAAAGGGAATCCGTCACTTCGATGCGCTTACCAGTATCGGAAATATGAACAACACTCACCTTATTAACTACATCTACATATTCGTCATCGTCAGAGTCCAGAGGTGAGTGGGGGGCAGCAGTTCGGCAGAACTGGGGATTGGTAGTGATCGTCTGGGCAGCAGTTACTTTTTTCGGGTTGCGGCAGTCCTTGTGTAGGTGTCCGATTTTCCAACACCGAAAGCACGACCCATGGTGGCCTCTTCCCGTACGGGCACTGGCTCTGGAAGTGCCCCATCCGGGAGCAATTGAAGTATCGGACAGCAGTTTCTTCGGCAGCAGTTGACGGACGTTGTTGTGGCATCGATCTGGCAGCAGCGGCTCGTTGGGCAGCAATGCACATCAGTGATGATCGCTCAATGAGACGCCTTTCATGAGTCTTGACCATCCGTTTGAGTTCGAGCAGCGTCTGTGCGTTCAATAGGAGGCACGTTTCAGCGCTCGGCGGGCTCAATCCATCGATGATGAAGTTGATGATCTCCAGCTCCGTCACCGTTCCTCGTTTGGCAATTGCCTGCATTTCTAGGATGTACCTTTGAATGGTCTCCGTTCGCTTGTTCCATTTCCTAGATTGGAGAAGCCTGTAAGTGTCCTGGGCAGCATAGCGTCGACCAAACTCGATCACGAACTCGTTGCTCAAGTCTTGATAGGTGGCAGCACTTGTGGTTCGGAGGAATGCCTGAGCTGTCGTCTCAGACAGATTAATTTGGACCTTTCGTGTTGACCACCTGTTGAGAAGGCGGCTTCTAGGTCACTTAAAAATGTGTCGATATCGTAGTGGTCATCCCCACTGAATTGGTTGACGATCAATTGGACATCAGCGATGTCCATACGCCTCGGAATTGCGTCCCACATGTCTTTACCCTCCTCCAGTTCTTGGATGGCCTTTCGCAACTCGAGGATCTGCCTTCTTTTTGTTGAGAAGCTCGATTTATTCGTCGGCAGCGCGTAATTCTTCGCTGACAGCAGTCGAAGGTAATCCTTGTCTCCGGCTGGAGTATGAGGCAGCGGCGGCAGGGGCCGAAGGTTCAGCAGGCATCTGATTGATGGCGGGTGCCTGGGGGGCGGGGGCATCGATTTGGTTTATTCGCTGTCCATGTTGCTGGCCAGCGACTCCCTCGAAGTATGCGGCCAAGGCCAACTGGAGGGTGGCGACGTCGAGTGTGTTTGTAGCAGGGGTGGCAGCAGCGACGGCAGTTTGGGCAGCGGTCGATTCCGGGGCGGCAGTGGCAGCAGTCAATTTCGGGGCGGCAGTGGCAGCTGTTTCCGGGGCGGCAGTGGCAGCAGTTTCCATCAAGTTGGCTGCAGGGGGTTGGTTGGAGGTGGCTTCTCGATTTCCCTGTTTCGGGGTGCTTCTTGCGCCAGCTGTCTTCTCAAGTAGTGGGCGCAATTGTGCCACACTCACGGACTCCAGTGGCTCCATCTCCGCCACCTGCAACAGCTGTATCAGTTCCTTCCTGGTTGGTCGGCCTGACATGCTCATTACCACGCGGCACTTCTTTTGGCTTCCACAAAATTGCTCGGTGTTTCACGGCAGTTTTCCTTGGGCGGACCCCACATCTGAGCTTTAATCGTTCTTTATTTATTTAAATCGCTCGCGCTCTGGCCGATGCTGAAGATTTCGTGCGATTCGCCGGGCAACCAAAACTCACTCGTTCGTTCGTTCTTCTTCTTCTTCTCAGTTTTTCTGACAGTCCCACTGTCCTGCCATACTCCTCCAGTTTTTCGTGGACATGCCACAGCTTGGCCAGGCATTGCCCGCTTCGACATTATTTTGTTACAATAGCAATAGTTTTTTCACCAAGACAATCTTTGGATTGACTGCTATTTTAGCTATAGCTCTTTATTGGTTCACATTCCGATCTTGACTGACTGTTCAAATCAATTCTTTATGATCATTAAGCCTATGTTAATTATTACTTACCAATACTCGTCAGCAACTTTGCAATTGATTTTGCAATTATCATAGCAATGCATTTTTACTGTTACGAAATGTTGCAATTGATTTTATAATCAATTGGAAGTATGCAATTTTAATATTGCTCAATTTTGCAGTTGCAAGAATGCTGAGATACTTAATTAAATATGATATTTCACAATCCTGACCACGCGCACAAACTCGTGGATCCGAGATCGAGTACTCCACCATTTTGGACGCTCCTCGACCCCGGATGCCTCTTGTGCATCTGCGCCGTCGGGACTGGTACAACGTTGACCGCATAGTGGCGGTCCCGATTTAACATTTTTGTTTAATTCCGCGACTAGCTCACCGAGTCGTGGGATTTTGGAAAAAGAGAAGAACCACGAAACCCATTCGCACAAGCGTCAACCGTGAAGAAAAAAATCACATCACTTGTTTTAATTTTCTTATTCCATTATTATTAGTTAAATATTTTTTTATATAATAATTTTTTTTATTAATTAATCTACTCAATTGTAGGTCGCTCTAATTCACTTTATTCTTACATTTTGTACAGTCTTACATTTGTAGATTCAAACCTGTGATAATACGTTCACCACGCAGACTACAAACTACAGACTCCACCTGGTCTTCCATTGTAGCACCTAGGGGCGCTGTAGGATCGCTCCACTAAATAAACACAGCATGACTGTAAGTCCGCCCGCCTGGGCCGGCCCCCAATCACACGATCAAGAACTCCGATCTGTCTCGAACACGTCGTGGGGCCTCCAACGGGCTTCCACTTCTCCTGGAACTGCACTTTGCAGCTTTCATCACTTGTCGCCACGAGATAACCATTCCAGCACCTTGAATACAGCAACAAATCTACATTTTTTACCCTATCTCGAAGCTGGAACGCAGGCTCGGGTTGCTTGAGAGTTCCCCTTACAAGTTACAAACGTGGTTCTTCTCGTCTAGCAAAAAGAAACTTCTTCACTCGCTGCTGCGAGCTAGTACACCGTCCGGCGGGGTTGGCAGTCAAATTCCAACTCCCCACACTCACTCACCATTTCCGGCACGTCGAACATCGAAAAGCTACTTTTTCGTGTAGTGTGGCATGATCGAACACTCGTATTCGCGAAAGCTTGAGCACAATCCGAGGGTTGGAGCAAGATGACGCGTTTGAACAGCTTTTTCGGAACTTAGCGAGCTTTACATTTTCAGATAATCATTGCCAGGTAAGTATTTCACGGAGTTAGTTATTTCGGGCAGAAAAGGCACGAAGATAATTTGAATTTAGTTTAGGCTAGGTACGTAACAGACATAAACTAGGTTGACCAGTGTGTCTGTGCAAACTTCCTTCCATTTGCAAGGAATCATTCGCAGGTCTCAAGAGCTTACTACATAATACGACCGATGCCATTGGAGCACTGAAGACCCATGAAAGACCCGTGGAACACTGGGATGATTGGCTGCTTTACATTACGGTTGAACGCCTGGACACTCAATCCCGACGAGCTTGGGAAACTTCACTTGGAGCAGGTACAGATCCACCAACCTTTGGTCAGCTCACGAGTTTCATCAGCACTTGAATTTGACCTTCAAAATCTCTAGATCATTCGAAGCGATTTGGTTCTCCAGTGAATTCATCTAAAGCATTGGCTCCAGCTTGCACCTCGTCAGCGATAAAACCATTTCGCTCTATCAAGGCTCATCCCGTTTCGCAGAACGTTGTTTCATCAAAGATGCTACCCTACACACACACTTGATTCTTCTGTCAAAAAAAAGCATTTTCTTGCCTTTTGTGAAGCCTTTAACCCTTTATAACTCAACTGCATATATTTTATCAAATAGTTTGTTTTGTGGTAGGTTTTAGTAAATAAAAATACACGTAGTTTTTTAGTTTTGAATTTTTTTTACTAAGAAATGAGAAAAATGCATAAAAAATCGTGTGTGACAGATGTGTCACACTGCCTTAAACTGTTCGTCTAAGATGTAGGGAACGCATTAAAACAATTATTAAGTTTCTTGTAGCATAATGCATTGCCACACTTTTCACAAATTTTGTGTCGATTTTGTATTTGTTCGTATTTTATCAACTTCACCCACGAACAAATGCCACAAAGTGGCGCAAAATGAAATTCGCACGAATTTTGATACACGGAACGCCATACAGTTCACAAAAACGGCAGGTATAATCCATTGAGTGGTGCGCTACCGTCGTGTTACAGTGACTTAAAATGGAATAAAATGTAAGGTTTGGAATTTGTAAGGAATTATTCGGTATGCTACAGAGATGTCACACGGTGATATAAAGGGCTAAATTAATCGGATTGAATCAGCGCACGGAATTTATAGCTTCCCATAATCTTTGCCTTAATTGCCTCAGTGGTCATCTAGTTAAGGACTGCCACTCGAATAAAGTCTGTCGTAAATGTCGTGGTCTTCATCATACGCTTCTGCACGAGTTTATACCAGGGAAATCCAATTATCCGGGGACTACAGTCAAATGGTCACCAGTTTCGCAACTTCAGTCTTGCTTGCAACGGCTATTATTCAAGCCTACGGAAACGATGGCAGACACACTCAGGCTCGAGTACTAATCGATCCTTGTGCAGAGAGCATTTTTTTGGACTCGTCGTTCAGCATCGTTGCCTGTCTCCGGAATCGGAGTGACTCCATCAGGTATTTCTCGTGTAATCGTGGACATCATCATATCACCGCACAGTTTAGATGTCAAACGACTGCTCTTACACTTCCTCGCCTCACCGAATACAAACCACCTCCTCTTGCAATTCATCAAAACTCGTCACATCTGAATGGCTTAGCATTAGCAGATCTTCATTTTCACTCAAGCGAATCCATCGACATGCTGCTGGGTAGTGAAGTTTATGCGTTGCTTATCAGACCAGGTCTCCGTACAAGTCCATTTGGCGGCTTCATAGCACAAGACACGGCACTAGGATGGATACTTACTGGGCCAGTCACTCCATCTTCGGAGACGACGTACATCCGAGATCAATCATCAGTTTATCTTGCACACTACATCAAAATAAAGAACTTTCTAAACTGTTGGTACGTTTCTGGGAACAGGAAGAATTCTCAACGCCTATGTAGGCATTACTTACAGAGAATGAAGTGCATTGCAAAGACCACTTTAAATCGACTCACTCGAGGGATGAGAGAGTAAACGTTATATCGTACGACTATCATTCAAATCTAGCATTAATGATTTTGGCGACTCGCAAACTCCAGCTAAAGCTATGCTCCAAAGAATGGAAAGACGATTTCTCAAGGACGCTAAACTCTGCCAAGCATATGGTACCTCCCTTAGAGAATATTAATCTATGGGCCATATGCGCCGATCTCAACCATAAAAAACACCTAACACTTGCTACTAACTACCACATCATGGTATTACAAAGGAAACAAGCATGACTACTAAACTCAGAGTGGTGTTCAATGGATCAAAAGCCACTTCACTCGAAACGTCGCTCAACGATTATCTATATATTGGCCCGAAACTTCAGCCTGAACTTTCCGATATCTTGCTTCGTTGGCGTATGTTGGTGATAGCCTTCTCCACGGATATCGAGAAAATGTTCCTCGAAATTAAGGTACATCGCGACGATGAAAACTATCAACGAATTCTATGGCGTACACGTACCGATGATCCCATTTCGGAATTTCGTTTGACAACTGTCACCTATGGACTCGCGCCTGCACCTTATCTGGCGTTACGTACTCTGAAGCAGCTTTCTCAAGACGAATCTGTTGAGACTGGTCATCGCATTTAATGCGCTCCATAACAAGTTAGTCATAAGCCAACCACTGTGACGTGAGCACGGGTGAATGCAATAAGCATAGAAATAAAGTTTATTTTCGTTCCACAAATAAAGACCTCTTTCCTTTCGAAACCACTCATATGCCTTAACAGGTTATGGGCCCAGGCAACGTAGCCATTGTGAAAGTAGTTTTGCTGGGAAGGAATAAGTGTGAAAATATCGCGATCGTGAAAACGTGGGAAGTAAAAGTGTTCGAGCTTGTGACTCAAGGCGGCCATCTTCGCGTGCGAGCAAGGCACGCAGGCGCGACATCAGTGGACAAATAAACAGTAATAACGGGACGCGGAATCAAAGCCAGTTGATTCTCTGGGATTGGAGAAGAGCGAATTAGCGAGAATTTACGTCAACGAGTTTCGTGTCGTATCGCGCGCGTAAGAATACGCGCAGTGTTCGTTTCTTTTTTGGTCTTCAGTGTGCAAGTGATCAGAGTCTCGTTGGTACATAAAAAAAATGTCGGCTGACGCGTTGGTACGATCGGTCAAGCGGTTCGACGGGAGAAACTTCCAAGCGTGGAAATTTCAAATATCAGCAGTGCTGATGGCGAACGAAATATTTGACGTGGTCGACGGTACAAGAACGATACCAGTGAACCAGGATGGTGAAAATGCCGCACAAATGAAATTGTGGATAAAAGACAATGCCAAAGCGACGGCGATCATCGCGTCTGCTATGGAAGACGAACAAGTTGTGAGTGTGCTAGTGTGTGTTACCGCTAAAGAAATGTGGGACAAGCTTATCGCAGTGCACGAACAGAAATCGGTATCGAACGTCGGCGCGTTAACACAAAGGTTCTATACCTATATGATGGGTCCTACAGACACGGCCGTGCAGCACGTGAGTACGGTACAAAACATGGCGCGACAGTTGATAGATCTCGGCGAAAGAATTTCCGACGCAGCAGTGATTGCGAAAATTATGTCGAGTTTAACGTCGAAGTTCAACGTTTTCAGAACAGCGTGGGATAGCGTGGACCCGGCGCGTCAGACAGTCGCGTATTTGTTAGAAAGACTAATAAGGGAAGATTCGAACAAAAGTGAGTGTGGTGACACAACGAGTGCGTTAGCGGTTACTAAGCATAGTAGTTCGAAATACGGTGCGCATTCAAAGGACAAAGACATGAAAAAGAAAAAGTCGAAAAAGAATATCGAGTGTTTTCGGTGCCAGGAAATGGGACACTACGCGAGTCAGTGCAAGAAGCGGAAAAATGATGGCAACAAAAACGACAAGAATCAAGGTCAGTCGAGCCGTGGTTGCGTGTTCGTAGTTCAGTCGCAGAAAGAAAGCGCGAGAGCATTAGTAGTGGGCGAACGAAAACATCAGCCGACAGCCGAGCAGTATAAGCAGTTGCGGGACGCAGATAAAGTGGATGTCTGGATTACCGACAGCGGAGCGTCGGAGCACGTCACATCTCGTCGCGACTGGATTGAGGAGCTACGGCCGGTAATAGGGGAAACTGTCATGTTGGGTGATGACGGTGTATGTGATGTGGTAGGCGTCGGGAGAGTCCGTATCGAGAAACTCGTCAATGGAGAATGGGAAAGCGGTATCATCGAGAATGTCCTACTCGTACCTTGTGTTACACGAAACCTATTTTCCGTCGGTGCCTGCACGAACAAAGGATTCAAAGTAGAATTCGAAAAAGAAATAGTAGAAATAAAGCGAGGCGGTAAAGTTGAGGCAACCGGAACCAAACAGGACAACGGGTTGTACAGAATGTATTTCCGAAGACCGAAGCAGAATCGAGAAGTCAACGTAACAGCCCTGAACTTTAAAATGTGGCACGAGCGACTCGGCCATATACACAAGCGGGCACTCATCGAGTTGGTCAATCGAAAGCTTGTGAAGGGGGTAACCCTGAAGAACACGGAAGATTTCTTCTGCGAAGCTTGCCAGTATGGCAAATTACATAAACTTCCGTTCCAGAGAGAGGTCAAGAAGACGGCGAGCAATCCCGGAGAGATCATCCACAGTGACGTGTGTGGACCAATGTCGGTGCAGTCGTTAGGAGGAGCAAAGTACTATGTGCTTTTCAAGGACGACGCGACAAATTATCGAGTCGTATATTTTATTCATCACAAGTCGGACGTTTTTGAGAAATTCAAGGAGTTCGAGCGCCTTGTAAACAATAAATTTGGGCGCACAATGAAAACGTTACGAACGGACAACGGTACCGAGTACTGCAACCAGAAGATGAGCGAATACATGAAGAAAAGAGGAATAACTCTGGAGACCACAGCACCATATACTCCGGAACAGAACGGGAAGTCGGAGCGAGACAATCGCACAATAGTGGAAGCAGCGAGAACGATGCTACAAGCGAGAAAGCTGCCAGCATATCTTTGGGCGGAAGCAACTGCTACAGCGGTTTACACGCTTAACAGGACCGGGCAGTCAAGGAAGAGCGGAAGTTGTACGCCGTATGAATTGTGGACGAGGAAGAAGCCTGATCTTTCCCACATGAGAATCTTTGGCTCCGACGCCTATGTATACGTGCCGAAACAGAAGCTCACAAAATTCGATCCTCGAGCGAAAAAGTTGATCTTCGTGGGATACGACAGCGAGTCATCGAATTACAGGTGCTATGATCATGTTACAAAAGTTGTGACTATTTCTAGGCATGTAGCGTTCAATGAACGAAAGAGCGAGGTGGAATCGGAGGTACCAGTGTCCGAGGTCGAACTCACACTACCGATGCAGAGCGAAATCAATAAAGATGCATTCCAAGATGCAGAAGACGATACCGAGGCTATCGTCATAAACGCAGGAGTCGACTTTGTAGACGCCGACAACGCGGCAACTGGACAAGCAACGAACAGGGTTGAAAACGTTCAACAGCAACAAGAGCAAGAAACTTCGGCACCGATGGTGCTGCGCAATCGAGCGACGATCAACCAACCAAAGAGATATGGGCTGTATCTCGTGGAACACATTATTCCAACGACATATCAAGAAGCTGTATCAGGTCCAGAGGCTACTCAATGGGCGGAAGCCATCAAGGACGAGCTCGATGCACATCATAAGAACGGGACTTGGGAGATAGTGTCAAAAATCCCAGGTGAAAAAAACATAGATTCCAAGTGGGTCTTCAAAGTTCTACGTGACACGAAAGGAAGCGTGGTCAGATTCAAGGCACGATTATGCGCCAGAGGATTCATGCAGCGAGAAGGTGTGGACTATTCGGAGACTTTCTCACCGGTTGTGAGGTACGACTCCCTTCGAGTACTCCTAGCGATCATCACTGAAGAAAATCTCGAAGCAGTACAGTTTGATGTTCGAACTGCTTTTCTCCATGGACTTCTGGACGAGAATGTTAGGATGAAAATACCAACAGGACTTGAAGTCAACGAAGATCGAGAGAATGTGGTGTGTCTTCTCAAGAAGGCATTGTATGGACTCAAACAGTCACCGCGATGCTGGAATGTGAAAATCGCGAGTGTTCTAAAACGTTTCAATCTAATTGAAACAAATTCGGACAAATGTGTGTATGTCGGCATCTACGACGATGTTAAAGTGTATCTCGCGCTATTCGTTGACGACGGGATAATTGCAGCTAAGTCTGCTGATGTAATCGAGAATATTGTCGGCAAGTTAAGCAAAGAATTTGAGATAACTATCGGTGATTGCAGTACCTTCGTCGGTATGCAAATAAGTCGAGATCGTGAGTCAAGGTCGATGTTTGTACATCAAGAGCTCTACGCAAAGAAAATTATCGAGAGATTCGGAATGAGTCGAGCAAAAGGGGTTTCCGTACCGGCGGATCCTCATACTATTTTGTATCCGGCAGAGTCAGAAGAGGCAGAAAGGCAAGTAGTGCCATATCGCGAGGCAGTAGGATCACTGATGTTTCTTGCCGTAGTAACACGCCCAGATATTGCATACGCGGTGAATTCGGTCAGCAAATTTCTGAACAATCATAACGATAGTCATTGGCGAGCAGTGAAACGCATCATTGGATATCTGATAGAGACAACAAATATGGGAATTGAATTCCGAGCATCGGAGTCGGGTGTCGAAATTGTGGGATACTCAGACGCAGATTTCGCGAGCGATATTGCCACCAGAAGGTCGACGACAGGTTACGCGTTTTGTATGTCAAACGGAATTGTAACTTGGTCATCTCAGCGACAAAAACTCGTGTCAATGAGTACGACGGAATCGGAATACATAGCAGCGTCTACAGCGACGAAAGAGGCCGTGTGGCTTCGCGCATTGTTATGCGAACTTGGGTTTTTGTCAGATAAACCGATGAAACTGTACGTCGACAATCAAAGCGCAATTCGTTTAATTCACAATCCAGAATTTCATAAGCGCACGAAACATATTGACGTGAAATTTCACTATATACGCGAGAAAGTCGAGAATGGTGAAATAAATGTAACCTTTGTGCCTACCGAAGCCCAGTTGGCGGATATATTCACCAAAGCGTCTCCAAAACGCAGATTTGTCGAATTACGCACCAAGCTGGGAATGTGCATAAAACGCTCCGACGGCGGAAGTGTTGAGACTGGTCATCGCATTTAATGCGCTCCATAACAAGTTAGTCATAAGCCAACCACTGTGACGTGAGCACGGGTGAATGCAATAAGCATAGAAATAAAGTTTATTTTCGTTCCACAAATAAAGACCTCTTTCCTTTCGAAACCACTCATATGCCTTAACAGAATCTCATCGTTATCCTCGTGCTGCGTCAGTACTAAATCAAAATATCTACGTTGATGATATTCTTCGCAAATGGGTGTGCAGTGATTCTCGACTGTTAACCAATCTTTCTTCGGACTGGATAGCATCAACACTTTCAAAAACCTGGCAAGCGAAGATGAAATATCCAATGCTGGGATTGAACTGGCAACCTGATGCAGATTCATTCACCTTTCATCTTTCTCTGCCAAAGTTGGATCAAATACCAACCAAGAGGACAATTCTATCTACTATTTCAAATCTTTTTGACCCCTTGGGTTGGCTTGTTCCGATTACCATAGAACACAAGATGTTTATGCAGAAACTTTGGTTTCTAGGTATCGGATGGGATGATCCTTTACCAGACAACGCTAAACAACGCTGGCAACGACTATATGACGAACTGCAGGACATCAACTGGTTATTCTTACCACGCTGGTTAGAATTTATAAGCAATTTGAAACTCACCGAACTTCACGGCTTCGTGGATGCATTTATCTGCCTATGCTGCGTCATTCTACTTATGAATCTGCACATCTGAAGGCACAATTTCAACCACTTTAATTTCTTCAAAGGGTAAAGTGGCTCCTCTCTTCGCACCATATATACATAATCTGTCTTTGAATACACCTGGTCTTTCAAAGGGAAGCGCTCTTCTTGCGCTGAAGCCTTTCATTGAAGAAAAGGGTCTTCTACGCGTTGGAGGACGTCTTCAACACGCAGTACTAGATCCAGACGAAAAGCATCCGTTAATACTGCCACCAAATTCATCACTACCAAACTTAATTATTGACTCCTGTCATCGAAATGTCTTGCATGGAGGTGTGCAACTCACTCTTGGAACACTTAGACGTCGATATTGGATCTTGAGAGGACGGCAAGCTGTCAAAGCTTGCATTTAAAAATGCATACCGTGCTTTAGGTATCGAGCCTCCACCGCCTTTCAACAAATGGGAAATCTGCCAGCCTCAAGGGTACAACGCAATCGAGCATTTCTGCATAGCTGTGTCGATTACGGTGGACCTATTTATCTCCGTACTGGGCCTGGTCGCGGGCAGAGAACACAAAAAGGCTACATTGCTGTATTTGTGTGCATAGCTACCAGGGCAGTCCACATCAAAGCTGTGTCTTCATATTCAACAGCCTCCTTTCTTGCTGCATTCCGTAGATTTGCATCACGCAGCGGAAGACCAAACCCTATATCCAGCGATAAGGGAACGAATTTCGTAGGAGCAGACGCTCAACTACGTAAAATATTCACCATCGCCTCAACCGAATCAAGATTCATTGCTGATGCTTTTGCTATGGATGGTACTACATGGCGCTTTAACCCTCCTGGCATTCCAAACTTTGGAGGTTTATGGGGGACCGCCGTTTAATCAACGAAGCATCATCTCAAACAAGTTATTGGTGATGCCAAGCTTACCTTTGAGGAGATGTCAACCCCTTCTCACTCAGATCGAAGCATTTTTAAACTGCCAGCCACTACAAGCTCTCTCTGATAATCCAACTGATTTATCTCCATTGACGCCAGGACACTTTCGGTGCACCTTTCAGTTCAGTCGCTGAGCCGTCAAACTTAAACGCCCGATGGTCCGCACTTAATCGATGGCAACTCGTCTAAAAAATGGGGGACGACTTCTGGCGCACATGGGCATCACAATATTTGCAATTCCTGGAAGCGCCTTAAAAATGGCGCTTACCACAGACACCGATACGAGTGGGTGATCTCACCATATTAAGAGATGAGACTCTTCCTCTATCAAAGTGGGCTCTCCGTCGAGTCATAGAAGTACATCCAGGTGACAATAGCGAAATACGGGTAGTCACGATTCGTACAGCTACTTCAACATTTAAACGTCTTATCGTCAAGCTGTGCTAGTTGCCTCGGACTGACACCGAGCCACACTAACACTAGCAGAGCTCGGGTGCGCCATGGCGGGCGGCATCATCGCTTCAATATTGAACCGAGGCGGGCGGAAATGTTTGAGATTACAGCCCTA
Source organism: Oxycera nigricornis (assembly GCA_963942545.1). Taxonomy (NCBI): domain Eukaryota; kingdom Metazoa; phylum Arthropoda; class Insecta; order Diptera; family Stratiomyidae; genus Oxycera; species Oxycera nigricornis. The sequence continues at coordinate 42,641,529 of OZ012661.1, read as the reverse complement.
GGTTGAATTTCGAGTGCATCAAAACGAGTTATCCGCTGCTGGCAGAGTCTTTCTCCAACCGACACCGCTGCTAGATCGGTATTGTCCGTTCCTAGAGCAGTCTTGCTCAAAACAACACCGCTTATAGACAGGTTTTCATTTATCTCGTGTAACCAATCAATAAACGCAATAAATATACAAACTATCACGTTTCATTTAAGGAAATCTGCGACAATTAATGTGTTTAATATTTTCAATATTTATATAGATATTACTAGGATGTTGACCTCAAGGGTAGCTTTTCGCGGCTAGTTTAAATATGTTATAAAAAATATGAGATATATATATATTTAACTTTTTCCTACATTATTGTGCTTTTGCGTTTTGATACCAAACCGTTTCAGATTTAGCGTTATAGATTGGAAGCTATTGAACCAAAAAAATGCAATAAATTTCCTATTTGGATTCATCTAAATTGAGAATCTATTTTAAAATGTATGTGAACAAGTTTGATCCTTTTCATCTGCTTCAATAGCAAGTTGTAACCGGATTATATCCGTTTGCTTTGGTGTATTTCAAAGAACGATTAAAAATTACGTTAACGCAATGATGTGAAGTACAGTTTTCTCGATATGATTTGAAAATATTGGGTGAATATTAAGAATTTCTACATACAAATAATATTGAAGCAGTGTACATTCCGCTGCCGGTTGACAATCCTACAACCAGAAATATATTGATGAGGATAGTTTTAGTTGAGGTTTTCATAAGCAAAAACACGTGCTTGTGAAGATTCCGCTTCGCATTTTGACGGGTACGAAGAGGCCACGACCGCTGAGATGGATGAATTGTATGGGGTGACGGGCGATGACTTTTACTTGAACTTTTCCATAGATGTTTTAAGTTGACGGCTGGGTAGTCAGATCATTGACAATTGGGATGTAGACGAGTTCAAGCGGGGGCCTGGTGCCTGTGTGCAAGGTGTGGGTGTATGTGCACAAAGGCGCAGAAACCCTTCATTCAGATTTGCATGCCACGGCGCCGGCACGTATGGGATGAAGCTGCGCCTACTGTTTTTGTATGTATTTTACGAGCGTAGGGAAACATATCTACTGTTTGTTTTTGTTGTTGTATGATACGATCGTGGTAAAATGTTTGATAACTGTGTGTTATTTGGTGAGAAGGTAAATGAATGGAAAGACAGATTGATGGGTAGTTTTGTCTGTTAAATGTAATTCCTGCTTGGAGATCAACATTGTTTACTAATGCTTATAATGATGATTAAACCAGGATACGTGAAAAAAGATTGCTTTTTACTGTTGAAATAATTTACAACCGTCTATTTTTATTTTTTAGATTTAACATTATAGTAGAAAACTGATTAAAACTTTGATCCATCAAGTATATCAAATTGTGATTTACTATTTTCACTACTCCTATAAGCATATTCTCAGATTTATGCAGATGACATCGTAGAGCTAGACGAGTTTGATAACCATAAGCGATACGCTTTTTTTAGTATAAAAGGAAAAGATGGTATGTGAGATTTGTATGGTGTTTTAAGAGGATTATCATATGGTCCGGAAACTTCTTTACCGCTAGCAAACAAACAGTCTGGAGAAACACGTTAATGTTTTTCTTCAACATCAGATGGTGACGAAAAAGCACTCAATATCAGTGAGCAGAAGAAACACTTGACGTAGTCTCTCAAGTTTGTGTGAAAGAAACCGCTTTTCATAAGTTTGAGTACTTGCCTCTGTTTCAGATCTAGCTTCTTGAATGTCTTTAGACGGTCGTATTCGTGCGTTAAGTACAACATATTGACTGAAAGTCCGTGTGCATCAGAACATCTTCTATATCAATTCAGGAATTATGAGATGATGGAAATCCAAGCCATTTTACAAAGATGCGATCCTCGTTACGTTTCAAATTCCTCTCTGCAAGATGTACATTGAGGAATTTGACCCCTGTATATGCTGTCTCATAAAACCTCTTTTGACGATATTGCCTTGATATAGCTGTTCAACTGTATATTCACCTCATATCGCTGCTTCTGGGCCAGTGCTATTAACTGTGAAGCCTCCTAGCCAAGTATTTATATCCAGGCTAACATACAACACTTCCAAACGATTGCGTTCTTGGTTATATTGTGAATAAACTTGGCTTAACTCCACCTATCCTTGACTGCAAAAAAACTGACAGAAGAAAACTTGCCTAGTAAATTAATTGCATATTTTAAAGTGACTGTTCCACCTGAGCTGGACTGTCTGCTTCAACCTGATTTTTGGCCAAGTGGTGCACTTATTAAAGAGTTTTCGTCAAGCATTAGAACAAGTGAAAGTTTTCGGCAGCAGAAGAAACCATTGAGAACTCACATACAATAAATAATAATGCTTCCAGGAGTCTTAGTATTTATTACCAAAATGTTCGAGGATTAAGGTCCAAGCTAGCCGACTTTAAAATTTCTGCCCATCTTTTCTATCATGATATCATATGTCTGTCTGAAACATGGTTAAATGACTCAATCATAAACGTGGAACTATCTACCGATTTTTTTTACCGCCGCGATCGCTACTATTCTCTCTCTGGCAAATTAGATGGAGGAGGCGTTCACGTTGCTGTAAAAAAATCTCTTTCGTCATCCATTTGCCATAATTTTCATCTATCACCTCCCGTTGAAGCCATCTTAGTGAAAGTCTCAACTTCTTCTTCCTAGCTAGTATGCTCAGTCTATATACCTTGTAACTCTTCTGTGACTGTTTTCGAAAAGTTTTTTGATGAATTTCCTACCTACTATAACTCCGTTAGATGTTTCTCCAACGTAATTATATGCGTTGATTTTAATTGCCCATCAGTTGAGTGGTTCCCTTTTCCTTCCTCTGGGACCAAATCCTCTAACGCACTTTCTATTGTTCTTTCCTCTTTTCTTTCTCTACTTTCTCTTGCACAATATAATTCCTCACTCAATGCATATGGCCGCTTGCTTGATCTTATCCTTGTTAGTATGCCACCTCCTCTTGTTTCCATATCCACTACCGATGCACCCCATGTCCCTATTGATCCACATCATCCCCCACTTGATATCCAGCATACTTTGCCTATAACCAGACCTCAGGACTTTCATTTACCTCCAAACTAAAACTTCCAAAAAGCAGACTATTTTACCTTATCCGATGAATTATCCTCTGTAGATTGGGCTGTACTCTTGTACGGTCTTAATTGTGAAGATGTTGTTACCAAATTTTGTCAGCTGCTCTCTAATCTTATTTCCCGATTCACCCCACCTCGTCGTCCATCCAAGAAAACTGATTCTTCATGGCTCACCAAATCAGTTTTTAGTGCTATCAAACTTAAAGCCAGATCTCGTCAACGGATGAAGACGTCTAACTCACTGCATACCCAATCTGAATTTCGTAGGTTTAGGTCAATTGCTAAGCAAGAAATACGGCAAGCTATTTCCTCTTACCACAGTTCCCTTGAAACCTCATTTCTCGCTAATCATCCTAAGCCTTTCTGGTCATATATAAGATCTTTAAGGTCTTCCCCATTCATCTCTAGCTCCATGTACAGGGACGATATAACTGCCTCATCTGCTGTAGCCATGAATGACATGTTTGCTTCATATTTTTCCTCTACATTTTCTTCTCATTCCTCGCCATCTTTCATTCCTAATGGAAATTTGATCAATCCTATCATTTCATCCATTTCCGTCGATGCTTTCTTGGTTAACTCCATTATTGACTCCTTGGACCCCAATGTTGGCCCGGGTCCTGACGGTATTCCTAATTTTTTTATTAAATCCTTATCATCTTCTCTGCCTATTCCTCTTTCTTTCATTTTTAACTTGAGTTTATCCTCTGGTGTTTTTCTTCAATGCTGGAGAATGGCCAACATTTTACCTATTCTCAAATCTGGTGATCCTTCTTGCGTTAAAAACTATCATCCTATATCCCATGTCTCTGCAATTCCTAAAATTCTTGAACGCATTGTTCACACAAGTATCTACATGACCTTACGACCTATGATTGTACCCAAGCAGCATGGTTTCCTTCTTTATCGTTCCACTACTTCAAACCTACTTGTTCTTCCAAACACTGTGGCTTCAGCTCTTGATAATCACCTTCAGGTTGATGTCATTTATACTGACTTGTCCAAGGCTTTTGATTCTGTTGATCACTCTTTACTGTGTCGCAAGCTGGAGCACTTCGGAGTTTCAGGTTCCCTACTTTTGTGGTTGATGTCCTATTTGTCTTCGGGTGTCCCACAAGGGTCCATTCTTGGCCCTCTTCTTTTTACCCTTTACATTAATGACCTACCTCCTATATTTAAGTCTCGTTGTCTTCTTTATGCTGATGATCTCAATATATACAGAGTGATTCGGTCTTTGGATGACTGAAAAGCTCTCCAAGAAGATTTAGTCGCGCTGAGTTCTTGGTGTCAGGCAAATTCCCTCTCCTTAAACATTCCTAAGTGCCATACATTGACTTTCTCCCTTAAAACTTAGCATTTTCAATTTACATATCTTATTGATTCTGTTCCTCTAAGTGTTGTTGATCAAGTTAAAGACCTTGGTGTCATTTTTGATACCAGGCTAAAATTTGATGCTCACATTCTAAATATCATCATCAGAGCCTCAAAGCTATCGGGTTTTGTGTTGAGACAGTCCCCTATTTTCTCTAATCCTCTTTCTGCTGTCAAACTGTTTGTGAGTATCGTTCGTCTTATTCTTGAATACGCATCCCGAATTTGGTCACCTTACTCTGAATATTTAATTAATCTCCTGTTCAACGTAAATTTACCCGCTTTCCTGCTAAAATCTAAAATTCCCTATATTCCTTATGATAAACGTCTCCTCTTACTTAACATACCTTCTTTGGAATCACGAAGGATCTATCTCGATCAATGTCTACTTTTTAAGCTTTGCCATAATTATATTCAGGTCGACATTGACAATCTAGTTTTCTTTAGACATAGTTCTCGGCTCTCACGATCAATAAATATATTTGCTTTACCATTTGCCAGAAGAGAGATATATTTTAATTCTACTCTACTCCGTCTACCTAGATCTCATGATAGACTCCAGCTTGAACCTTTAATATACTGTTTAACTAATTAATTTCACTTTTTTAAATTTTAATATCAATCTTGTAATCTTATATTTATTTTACGGTTACAAAATTTGTAATTGGAGTTTACTCTGTAAATTGTGCTGATACTAAATAAATAAATAAATAATCTTGAAGCAAGTATGTGCGTAGTTCTGTTTTCCTTACTTCCTGCACCATAAATATCTCTGTCGAACAGTTCGGGGTATAGACCTTTTGAAAAACTTGTTTGTGCTTGCTTATGCGAACATGATTACCGATTTTATATTTAAGTTTAGAGATGACTTTAAGCTTCCAATATACTTTTGACAGTAAAAAAACCTTATTTGATGAATTAACACGGGCAGGTTGCACATGTCTGGTTGTATTGTATTTATTCACCAATTTATTGAGAAGACTGATCCAATGGTTATTTCAGTTCATGCTGAACTCTTTACATATTTTACTTTTCAGAGTGTGGTTCAATCTCTTGACAATTGGTTTCTTTGATGAACTGAATGCAGAATAAAGGTTTATTTCAAAGTAATACATCATATGATGATATATTTTGTTAAAAAATTCTTTTCCATCGTCTGTTTGTAGATTTCTGGGTACACGTCTTTGTTTGAGAATTAATTCAAAAGCCTTAGGCACATCATTGGAGTTTTCAATTTTGACGGGCAGAGCCCAAGCGTACTTGGAAAATGTATCATTTATTGTCAATAGAAATTTATAACCGCAATTTTCAGATGCATACGAACTTATGTCAACTAGATCTGTCTGCCAAAGATCATCAATACCTCTTATAACATTACGTTGACGTTCAAAGTTGTTTCGTGCGGGTCAATGAAGTTCATCTACAATTTGTGTTCTATTCATATTGAAAACTGTATAAATAAAAGCTCTGTAATAGTTTTTCAAACACAAAAAGATGCTGCATTTTAAACACTTTTTTACAATGATAGTTCATGGGCCGTCTGGTTGTGGGAAGACGACATTTGTTTAAAATTTTCTAAGAAACGGTACGTTGATACGACCATCAGTGAAGAAAATTATTTGAAGCATGGAATACCAGCAGCTATGCCCTTTAAAAATATAAAATATATGAGGTTCATTCCTGAGGAATTTCCAAACAGTACGAATAACCAATGCTAATTATACTTGACGACATGACGTTAAATGGCCTTTCAAGACAGATACAAGGTATATAGACAGAAAAGGTATACCCGTTAGAAAATCGTCATCCTAATTCGCTCGCGCGTTTCACGCATGGTACGTCATAGATTAAATGAAATTAGGGCAAGACGAAATATAACGAATTGTCACATTTGGATCATCCGTTTCGAAAACGCTTTCCTCTTCACTAAACAATCCAATAATTGTGAAACTGAAGACAATTCGCTACATTTGTTTACTAGCCTGTTTTTACGTCGCCACATGGAGATACAGGTTTGGTTTAAACATGCCACCTTCATAATAATTTAATAATCATATAATTTAATTTTCAATTTTCACCGTCTCTCATGCTTCATATGCACATCATATATCTTTTTCTTTCAATACATGTCACTCCACCCAGCAGGAAAATCACATCTTGTTTGCCGCAAAGTGTTACTGAAATTCAAACTGGGCAAAATGTCATAAGTTTTCACACACCCTACGTCATCACAGCTTCGGAAGAGACTACCTGTTCGTCTATATACCTTGAGACAGATATGTGGGTTGTTTAAAAAAGGATCGCATCATCGTAACCTGTCTGTCGTTCTGGTGACTCAGAATGTTTCCCATCAAAGAAAATTTTGCCGAGATATTTCGCTAAACTGTAAGCATCTAGTATGCTTCAAGAGCCCACGAGCCAAGAGTCAATTTCACCATCTCACTACCCAGATATACCATGAATACAGCCTGGAACTCATGAGAATATATGAAGGAATAACTCAACAACCTCACAGCTATTTGTTAATAGACCTAACACAGGATATGAATGCAGGGCTGTAGCTAGAGTCGAATTTGAGGTAGGGCAGCATTGGTTACAGGTAGGGTGGAAGTAAAAAAATTATCATACTTTGTCTGCTTCGAAGCACGGGCTCCTAAATCGATCACCATGTATATCACTGACCTCTAGGTATTGATGTACATTCAATAGCTATTCGTAAACAAATAATTTCTGTGACAGAGCATGAGCATGGATCTAAGAACTATCAAATCCTCAACGATGGAGAACAAGTGAACAAGATGGTTGAATTTCCAGATTTGGATGTAGAGATTCACGTCAGAGTGAGAGTGAGGTAATAATTAATTGTTGTGTGGGGTGATACGAGTAAATAGATACGACCAAAAATACCATTTAGATCATATTGTTTCTGCAAACTTATTATAATAATTATCATAATAATAAAAAATATTTAAAACAGCTGAAGTCTACGATTTGCCATGTTATTAAAAATGCGAAGAACTTCGTTCAGATCAACTGATTTTGTTCTTTTTTTTCAAAGGCCAGAAATACCATACCAGCCATTCTCTCGTGACCCATTGACAGCCTTTGAGGCCTATTGATTTCCGTTAAAGTTGAAAATGTAGATTCGCACACTGCAGTGCTACATCCTATGGTCGCCACAGATGCAAAAAGTTCATATGTATCTTTGAACGCCTCTCGTTGCCTGTACAAAACTTGCAATGTATTTTCCATTTTATCCTCGTTACGACTCAAGTAAGCTTTAACCACACTAGCCTCTGCTCTTGATGGAATTTTCAGACCTGAAAAATTAGTTAAAATTGTAAGTTGAACATGACAAATTATTTTAATCATTAAATTTTTTCAAACTTACCCTAATTTTTCAGTGGAACCATTTTATCTACATCCAACTTATCGAGACTTGCAATCGAATTGTCCGAAAACCTTCTTTGTAATTCAGCAATTAGTATGTCCAACGTTTTGAAGTACTCAGACTTAAATGGCTCGTCTTTCTCTTCTATATTCTGTCTGGCGGAAGAACAGGAGGGGCCATACATCAAATAGTCATCCATCCAATTGGGTTTTTTTACTTGCCCCTTCGAGGTCTGTGTCCTATTTTCAGATTCACCGCAGTCGTCGCTTGTTAAAGAATTAGCTTCTTCCAGAATTCGATTATAAATTTGATTTGATCTTAATGTTATAATTTCATCTTCGACACACTTTATGATTTTAATGGAGTCTTTCAATCCTGCGCTACGGGCTTGCAAAGCAGCGTCTGCAGGTTGCAGGTGGATAAGATTTTTTTGGCCACAACCATGGCCATTAGGAATTCCAGATCAAGCATGACTTTTTTAATACCGATACTCTTGACGACATCATCACCGTTGAACCTCCCATTTTTAATTTCTTTCAAAGTCTGCAAAATCGATGAATAATTATCGTATACAACTTTTGTAACTGCCAAATGTCCAGAACCAGCGTTGTTCGAGGAGTCGGCCAATCCTTTTTCCACCATATAAGGCAGCTAGTTTGCCATGATGAAAGAATTCATGTAACATGATGCATTGGTCAAAAAATAAACGAATGAAAGTCAGTTCTGAGATATGACTATTAAGTGCAAGCGATGGTTATAGCAGTGGACGTAAGGAATTTTTCGGCCCAATTTATTTTCTATTCTAGTCGCAACTCCTGAAACTTTCCCACTCATTACACTTGCGCCATCATAGCATTGGCTAAGCATACAAGAGGGGCAATGTTATTTTCCGTAAGGGTATTTAACGTTAATTCCGTGAAAGTGGCTGCATCAAGGTTTTCAGTAGTCTTAACCATCAGCAACGACTCATTGACGACACCATCCTTGACATAACGTATTGCTAATGCAATATTTTCGCGGTTATTTTTATCTCTCGTCCCATCTTCCATTAAAGTAAACCATCTCACGTCAGATTCATTAATATCTTTGACAATGGAACTTCGTACTGCTTGAACCATTGCTTGAATTATATGATTTTGAATTTCAGGTGAACGATATGTTGCGTTTTGTGGTATATGAGTGAGAACCTCGTTCAAATTTGGATCTTTCATACATGTGTATTCAAATAAATTCTGAAATAATCCTTGTTTTTTCTTCTTCTTCCAAAATATAATTTCCACGCAAAGCTAATTCGTTGACAATAAGAAATTGTATTAGTTCAATGATAGACAATCTCTGGAGGTCCGCCTTCTAGCGCGGACTCGAATACCGATTGGTATTTGGCCCAATCCATCCTCTTTTTGTTAATGAAGGTTGGATTTGTCGGAAGGTCAGATGCCAAATCGAACCTTATGTAAAGGTGATCGGAGAACGAGCACTCTTGTGATACGTGCCATCCCTTGATAGCGTGGTTCAAGTGCTTGTTCGTCAGAGTGATATCCAGAACCTCTCTACGGCTTGCCGTAATGAAGGTAGGATCCTCACCTTTGTTAGCTAGGGCTAAATCATGTAATAAAATGAATTCAAATAGTGACTCACCCCGTTTATTCGTGTCGGTGCTACCCCAGATGCGATGATGAGCATTGGCGTCCGCTCCGACTATTAATGGGATGCCTCTTGCAGTGGCTTCCCTTGTAATCCTCTGCAGGCTAGTTGGAGGTGGCAGAACATCATGCGCCATGTAGCAGAAGACAGCCCAAAGGGGTTTAGACTGCCTTTCCACTGCTATCGCAACGGTGTCCTGGTCACTGAAATTATACAAGGTTAAAAACTTCAAGCCTTCCTTTACAATTATGCAAGCTCTCGGTTTACCTGCTGTGTTGAAGGATACTGTGTTGTATCCCTTCATGTTGAGCCCGCAAACCCGATTTCTAACAACCCAAGGTTCCTGGGCCAGTATTAGCTCCTCTACTTTTTGGGCCAGGTGGAGGAGCAGTGCGGCGGATGCCGCCTTGGAGTGCTGGAGGTTAATCTGCAGAAACCTCAGCATCGCGACACAATGTTTTATCCGCCTCCTCGTCAGATAAGGACATCTCCTCCTCCTCGACCAGGTCAAGGGATCTGAGTAGGTCCCCAGCCAACCCCGCAGTGGAGGTGGTGCTTCTTCCGTCATCGGAGAGAAGATCTGACTCAGAGAGGTCCACGGTCGGGTCTACTGATGCTTCCACAGTTCCCTCGCTTCCACTCTCCTTGTTCGGTTCCCGTACTGCCTTCCCAGTACGGTCCTTGCGATATACTCGCAGGGTGATAGCCGAGAAACCGTAGCTAATCACCCCGCTCTTCGACTCCAATGGAGCTGGCGACTCCTCGTTCAAGATTATTAGGGCCTCTCGCTGTCCATTGCTGGGCTCGCTAACCTTAACTACCTTCCAGTTTTCCACCGGGAGGTCAGCATTGCTGAGTTTGATTAGCTCAAAAATTTCCTCCGGTGTGGGTGGCTCCGCTGGTATCCACGCCCTGGACCGAGGCTTATTCGGGATATCTTCCCTGGAGCAGCGTCCAGCTTTGCTCCAGGCCAGACTTCTCCCACTCTACCTATAGCCTGCTTGTAAAGATCCGCTGAACGTTGATCTGTACAGGCTTGCAACTTAACGTGACCCTGGTACCAGCCAGCATCACGACAGCTTGGTGGAGGGCCAGGATTTGCCTCGAGTATGGGCTTGTACACCCGAAGAAGTGCGATTTCCACCATCTTCCAGTTTGACGTTGAGATGGTGCCATCGCTGCTGCTTCTGTCGATAACAGCCCATACCAGGCTTTCCTTGGCAGCTTCACTGAAACTCCTGCCCTTAACAGGATTGGGTTTGACCAGTTTTGGTCTTTTACTAACCGGCAGTTGGACGCTCGGTTGAATTGGGGCAGACTCATTAGATCTACATCTTTTATGAGTTGCCTCTTTCTTCGGAATAGAGGCTTTGTAGGCCTCTACCGTGGTGGTTGCCCATTTCAGGGAGATTTTATCCTTCTGGGAGAGAACATCTGGAGGTAAATCTTTCAGCCTTTTCAAGACTTTGAAGGCGGACCTTCTGTCTCTGTAAGCTGTAACCGAGGGGTTTTGTTGCTTCTTAACACCTGAAGTGGAAGCGGTGTTGGAGGGCGCTCCGGAAACAGTGCGGGCCAGCTTGTTCGCCGTAACCTTGGTGTTACCGCTAGCGCCAGTAGGCTTGACTGAGGAGGTGCTTGCCCCTGGCATAGCTGCCTTGGTGCATGCATCCCTCGAAGAAGTAGGGGGTTGGCTGAGTATCGCGGTCTTCTTCCCACTAGAAGGACGCGTCACCATCGTCCACTTCCCTTCCGGGCCGAGTGGATCTTCCTTTTGAATTTTTTCTGAATTCATTGCGATTTGGGTCCCCCCTCACAGCCACTATCTCCACTCGTTGTGCAGTTCCCCTGAGACCCCATGGTTATCTATGCCGAAGCAGGGAGGCCATGCGAGGGTTGGCACATTCCCTTATGAGGATATGTGCTCAGAGCCGGGCCGGGGATTAATCAGGAGTCCAAACTCAACTGAACCTACACGGCCAGACTAGTGGCGACGAGTTTTGAACGTACCGTGAGGCCTGCCAGGGTTTTACCGGGACGGAGGCAGCATTGGCATTAGCCTGAAAGCCATTTCCGCAAGATGTCACTCTTGCGTACTCAGGTGACAGAATACCACTGCTACCAGCCCAAAGCATCAGATATAGTCGTTAAGACGAGAGAGTTGTCCAAGAAAACAATCGAAAGTCGTGCCTTGGTAGATCATTTAGTGTTACCCAGGATGCACCACGAGGAGGCGATCCACCCTACATCCCCCTCCTTTTGTTAATGAAGGTTGGATTTGTCGGAGGGTCAGATGCCAAATCGAACCTTATGTATAGGTGGTCGGAGAACGAACACTCTTGTGATACGTGTGTTATGTCAGAACCCACCCTTGAGAAACAACAAATTGCTGATACATCAAATCTCAGCAACAAAGTTGCGAGATTCAAAATCGTGTGAATGTTTATAAAATAAAGATGCGAAAGATTAGATTAAATGTAATGCAATCGCATCCAATTTTGTAAACATCCTCAGTTAATTAGATATTTGCTGACGGATTAAGATATCAAATAAAATCTATATAAGTAAGTATTTTTGTTTATAAAAGGGATTATCGAAAAGAGTTAGTGCTTGATGCACTACGGAACACGTGACGTGAAATAAGTTGTATTAAATATTAAATATAAAAAGTGCCTTTCATTCGATAGGAGCGCGTAGTTCCGTAAATTAATTTTTTTCATGCTCATAGTAATAAAATACTAAAATTGGCGCAGTCGGTAGAATACTGTAGTGTTCGAGTGAAATAGCGAAACCGCGAGAAAAACGTCGAGTGGAGCTATGTGCGCGAACTTAAAGTCTAAGAAAAGACTTACCGGTATCCTGTGAGAAAAATACGAACCAGTGTAGTTTCGAAAAAAAAAAAAGTAAAGTGCATAAAACCTTAAGTTGGTTGGTTGGTTGGTTGTAGTGGCAGCCCCCTTTGTCAAAAGGCGGCTCAGTTCGGCCAAAATAGGCCCATTGTCATACCACATTTTAATAGGGAGCGGCACTAAAACCTGTTGGGTGACGAGAACCATTTCGATTCTCGTATGAATCCGGCAACGCAGCAAATTTTCAAATCAGCTACTTCCGTGAGGCTGTCCAGGAAGGGTGAGCCTAAGGTTTTCAAGCGTTTCCTGGACAGTGCTGGGCATTCACACAGAAAATGTTGGATCGTTTCCTCCTCCTCTTCCGATCTGCAGCTGCGGCAGAAATCGTGGGAAGGGACACCCAGTCTTTCTGCGTGTCTGCCAATGAGACAATGCCCCGTCAGTACGGATACGATGAAACTTAATGTTTCACGGCTCGTGTTGAGGAGCTGCTAAAAAAAACCTTAAGTTAATATTAAAAAAAATTTGATGTGAGCATTAAAAAATATCGACAGGAAGAGTTGTCCCTTTTCAATTAAAAGTTCCTGCAATCAACATCGATTCAAAAAAGTCAGTGGAATAAGGTAAAAGTAATTAATTTATGCAAATTTGTCTTTTTTGTTGGTGAGCGAGTGTGGGAAAATGCCTCTCCCATTTTCGGAGCTTTTGAGGGAAGTGAGGTCCATGCTGCCTTTTGTCGGAGATGATGGTTTCCAACTGCATAGCTACATCCGAGAAGTAGAGTGCTTGATGCAAATGGCACCAGCCGGTCCTGAAAGTACTTACCCATCCGAGATATTATATTCGAAATTACAAGGAAAAGCCGCAATAGCAGTAAGACGATTAGGAGAGAAAACATGGGGAGATGTGAAAAATATACTTATCACAACATTTGGAGCCCAGGAGACATATCTACATTTAAAGGAGTCAGCTGATATATATTATTCCAAAAGTGCTAGAAACACATATGAATTCGTAACAACAGTGTTAGATAAGCTAAAGTTAAAATATATATTAGACACAAATAGTCCACTGGAATTTAAACCCGAGAATAATGAGTTAAGTATCTTAGAAAAGTTCCTAAATAAAATTAACAGGACGGATGCAACGTATTGGAGGACAAACGGTGTGACAAGTTTGGAAGAAGCATATCAAGAATTGCTTCAAACAGGATACGAAGAAAATAATGAAAACAGTGTTAGGGAAAGTGTTATTCCCCATAATAAACCATTTGTCAGAAAACCTCCATAGACAAAATAATGGTGACAACAATTATCACTTCAGAAATAATAATAATCATAGATTTAGACAATTTAATACTTCTTACAGATTTAAACGAAACTTTCAGCATAGTTTTAATAATCGTTTTCAGCATCCCATGCAAACTGATAATTCTAATAGGTTCAGACAACAAACGAATTTCAATAGAAATAGACATGATTATTTCAACAGGAATAGAGTGGAACCAATGGAAACAAACCCCATTAGAACGGAAGCAAATTTTCCAGTACAAGCCTCGGAAAATCAGATCTTCCCATAATAACCATTCACATATATAATTCTCCTATAAATGCTTTAGTTGCTTCAGGCTCTACAACTTCAATTCTTAATATCCATAAATTAGGTAACTACTAGAGTTTGATCTACAAACAGATCATCAACCAATAACATAGCTATATAAAAAGTTTAAAGGAAAAGATATTACTCCTAGATTACAACGATGGATTCTAAAATTAGGCGAATACGATATCAAACTAGAATATATCAAAGAGAAAGATAACATTCCTGCAGATTTCCTATCAAGACTGAGAGAATCAGGAGAAATTAATATGTTACAAGTTAATAAAAACACAAAAAGGGGCAATGTAAAAATAATTTCAGTTCAAACCATTCCAGGAACCATTAAAGGAAATCCAGCACCAAGTGTTTCATCCAATGCAGATAACGAAATACAAATTCATCGGAAAATAGATAGAATTAAAAGGGAAAATAATAATAACAGTAGTGGAAATACTGTCCACTCACAAGATGAAAATTTTGATGACCGTATTCCAATAAAAGAGGATATAATTAATAAATATAAGCAGCAAATAATTCAAGTAAAAAAAAGTATAGGAAAATATAAATTGAAGTCCACAGATTGGAAAAGAGTAATTTTATCTTGGAAAAATATATCTAACGAATCGTTTGTAATAAACCTCTTGAAAAAACAACTACGACCCGGTATTGTTGCAATTTACAGTGAACTTGAAGATTCCAAATACAATGTGTTACAACAGATTCTAATTAAAACTTTTAACCGAAGAAAAATTAACTTTTTGAAAGTAACTGAAATTGTACATGAAGTAGAAAAAAAATGAACTAGTTGAAACCATTAAAAAATTTCACGAAAAAGAGACAGAACATGCAGGAATATTAGAAAACTATGAAGGATTAAAAAGAAAAATTTATTTTCCTAATTTGGAAAAATACGTCCATCGATTTTTGCAGTCTTTTATTTGCACTATTAAATTACAGTATTGTGTCAAAACGATTGGCGGTCAATGCGGTTGAGTCCAAATCGGCAACAGACTCGTGTCGGCGGGAAAGACGTGTTGGCGCGATCGCGGCTAGCGAGGAACAGGCCAAGTCGTCGGCCCACAGGCATAAAGCTGACGCGGAAGCAGAGTCTGGTTGCGCCGTGAGCTTTCTGCCAATCGCGGGAGCTTGCTGGGCTCCACAGTCACTCCCTCTCCAATGGTCTTCGCCTGGTGCGAAGGGAGTGAAAATCTGACTTTACTCGTCAAGATATTCGGCTGATGGCGTTGCTGTGGCAGAAGCGGTTGACGGATGGCTGGCGTGCTTTGCGAAGTTGGCGGACTGAACGGCGGCAAGTGTGGCGGCGGCTGTGCGTCTTGTGCAGTCGGCGTGTCTTGTGCGGGCGGCGTGTCTTGTGCGGCCGGCGTGTTTCGTGCGGCCGGCGTGTCTTGCGTGACCGACTGCTCTGGTTGCAGCGTCGCATCTGCGGAGGTGAGGTATGCCGGTTTCAAATGCTCGGTTGAAAGGGTTTTGGCTTTGCCGTTGACGTCGATGAAGAAGGTGCGCGAGTGAACCCTTTCAATGATGCGGTATGGCCCCGAGTACGGCTGTTGTAGTGGCTTCTTCACTGCATCGATGCGGCGAAAAACATATTCGCAGCTGGCCAGATCTCTGAACACGAACGGGTGCTGATCGCTGTGCCTTGATGCTGCAACTGGATGGATTGCGTTGAACAGGCCCCGGAGGTCTGCAACGAAATCCTTCGGGCTGAACCCTGACACGGGCTGCGGAGCGATGAATTCTCCAGGGATGCGAAGGGACGTGCCAAATACCATCTCGGATGCAGAAGCCTGTAGACCCTCCTTAAAGGTGGTTCGCATACCAAGGAGAACGGTTGGCAGTACCTTCGCCCACGGAACCTCTGGCGCGCTGCTGAAAGCTGCATGAAGCGTTGCTCTTATAGAGGCCTTGAGGGTGCGGTTCATTCGTTCGACCATCCCTTTCCACTTGGGATGATATGGTGTGGTGTGGACTTGATGTGCGCCCAAAAGTCGAGAGAGCTCGCGGGGCAGCGCGGCTTCAAATTGAGTGCCTAGATCGGTCGTAATTTTAGATGGAGTGCCGAAAAAGCTAATCCAGTGTTTGTAGGTGGCTCGAGCGACCGTTGAGGCGGTTGTGTCGCGTACAGGCACTGCTTGCAGCCAACGAGTGTATCGGTCGACGATGGTGAGGCATTGATCGTAACCTTCACATAGTGGCAACTTGATGAGGTCAAGATGAATGTGGTCGAAGAGGTTGTCGGGCGTCTTGAAGCTGCCTAGCTCGGCTCTATTGTGCCGATGCACTTTCGACTTCTGGCAGGGCACGCATTGTTTGGCCCACTGGAACACGTCCTTGCGTAGGCTTGGCCAGAAATATTTGAGTGCTACTCGTTTGGCGGTGGCACGACCGCTAGGATGCGAAAGGGAATGGACCGTATTGAATGCTTGGCGACGAAGTTAAAGCGGCAGATACGGTTTGATGACGCCGTTGTGCTCTGTGTAATATGCAGCGGGGTCGTCGAGCTCGAAGCGAAGGAGCTTGATGCGTGCGCTGGCCGTCGCTGATGTTTTTCGGCGTGATAGCCGTTGGCATGGCGACCAATTCTACTCGTGACAAAGCGTCGGCAATGATAAACGGCCACTGGAAGGGTCGGCGAAGGCCAAGGTTCAGCGTCAATAGTTGCGTGCCGAACGTGGCAATTGGCGTTCCGTTGGCTGCCTGGAGCACGAGACGCTGCTTCTGCAGCGGCTTGGCGACGAACTGCTTGGGCAAAATGGAGACGACGGAGCCTGAGTCGACTAAGAAGCGGGTCTTCGTATTGCGGTCCATGGTGTAGAGGCGCTGATCCGAAAATTTGCCGGCAGTGGTGGTCGAGTACAGCGCCGGCGTATTTAGTTTTCCGAGGATGTGGTAGCGGCTTGATTTCGCGAGGCGCATGGCCATCTGCAGCACTGCGCTGAAGCGCCGTATGTGGTGTGATACCAGCAGAGACCTGATCGCGGATCGGTTCCCGGGAGTGCTGTGCGCCCTTCCTCCTGGTTGCGGGCTCGTGATATGGAGCGGTCACGCTGAGCAGGGGCGCCGGTGCGGGGTTGCTGTAACGTCTCATGGGTTATCGCTGTCAGCTGGGCGACTGCCAGACGCAGAGCAGCGAGCTCCTCAGCGATTAGGCCTGTCGATTTGCCAGGCGGTTCTCTGCCAACGAAGGGCATGAACGAACGTGCTGGTGATGTGGAAGTGGCGCAGACATTTAGTCCCATGTCGTGCGCCTTGTCGGCAACTGCGGCAAGCTCCTCTAGCGTTTGCCCTTTGATTAGCAGCAGCATACGTCGTTTCTGCTGTGGCATCAGATCAAGCCATTTGACGCGCAAGTCGTCATCGCCAACGCGCGTCCCGGCCAGAGATCACATGTGGTAAAGGAGCTGAGAGGGGCGTTTATCGCCAAGCTCGACGCCAGTGAGCAGTTTCTGCAATTGCGTGTCTGGTGAGTCTGTGAGGCGGGCGAGCGTGGCCGTCTTCAATGCCGCGTATTTGTTGCAGTCCAGAGGTTTGCGGATGATATCGGACACTTCGTATATGGTGTCGAAGTCTAGGGCTGAGACGGCCAGGTGATATCTCGACGCATCCTTTGATATGCGGTGCACCTGGAAGGCCGATTCCACCTGGAAGAACCAGAATTCTGGATTCGAGCGCCAGAATGGTGGTAACTAGCAGTGGCTGACGGTGTGGACGCCGTGTGTGGCATTTGGTTGCCCGGCTGAAAACTGTGGTTGCTCGTTCTGCTGTTCCGCCGGCGGCGGCTGGGGCTGACATTCGGCGAGCTGCTGCAACGCGTCGCGAGCTTGAGCCCGCTGCAATGCGGCGATGCGTACTGACTCATCGTCGCCACAAAGCATCTCGGCGGCTGGCTGAGGGTTAGCGACACTCGCGGGCACGAAAAGTAGCGCGGTCGGGCTATAATGGCGCCATATGATACCGCGTGCAGGGGATCACTGCTAAAAGTATATTCGGCACTGGCTCTAAAAATTTTGTGTTCGCGGGGTCACTACTTTGCAGTCTTTTATTTGCACTATTAAATTACAGTATTGTGTCAATACGATTGGCGGCCAATGCGGTTGAGTCCAAATCGGCACCAGACTCGTGTCGGCGGGAAAGGCGTGTTGGCGTGATTGCGGCTAGCGAGGAACAGGTCAAACCGTCAGCCCACAGGCATAAAGCTGATGCGAAAGCAGAGTCTGCTTGCGCCGTGAGCTTTCTGCCAATCGCGGGAACTTGCAGGACCTGGACAAATAATTCATATGGATTTATTTTTTACAGAAGGTTTGATTATATTAACAGGAATAGATAAATTTTCAAAATAAGCAACAGTTTCTGTAATTCAATCTAAAAATATGGCAGACATAAGAGAAGGACTTTTATCAATATTAGCAAATACAGGAAGACCTAATAAGATTATAGGAGATGAAGACTTCGATGCTTTATGCTGACATACATATTACAAAACCGAATTCTCACACAGATAACGGAGATACTGAGAGATTCAATGAGACAATGCAAGAAAAAATGACAACTGGATGTAATAATCTTCCAAACCAAACAACGAGAGAGAAATTCTTTGAAGCATTAGAATTTTATAACAAGCAAATACATTCTACCATAAAGGAGAGACCCTTAGATGTTCACAGTAATTCTTGAAAAGATCAAGAAAATAAAAGAAAATATGTTAGAACGAGAAAATAAAACAAGAGAGGAATATAATGAAACAAGAGATGAGGTACTTATTAAAAAAACCGAAAGTAACTAGAAAGAAATTAGAACCTAAGTTTAAAACACAAACTAGTAAAATAGCTAAGGTTAACATTAAGAGACAGAAGAAGAATATTGTCATTGCAGGTCGAGGACGACTGGAAAATCTTAAAGAGGGAGGAGATGCAACACGTGCTGAAAATGATTGCGATAATCTATCTAACATATCTATTACACCTAACGTTGGTAATTGAGAAAATAAACACGGTCATAGAATATACGGAAATTAAAATGGACCAAATACAACTAGTTAAAGAGTGACACATGATCTTACATAAAGTAAATTTAGAAAACATTGAAACAGCTATAGACGAAATTAGAAAAAGTAACAATTTAGATATACACGATCACAGACAATGGACAGTAAATCAAGAACAAGGAAATATTGAGCATCAACTACAAACACTTTTACCAAAAGAATTTAGATCTAAATCGAAACGTAATTTTGGCAATGAAAACATTTTTTCCGAAAAAGCTTTAGAAAAGTTAATTAAAGATAGAGAGCAAAAAACACCTAGTATAATATTCACCACGGATCGATTATTTCAAACTTGTAATTCAGAATTAGGAAAAACCGCAGGTTATGAAGAAATATGCAAAAAAAACTCTTCAAGCTAGTAAACAAAAGCGGGGATTAGTCGACCCAATAGGAAATGTTTATAATTGGTTATTTGGTTTAATGGATGCTGATTTAGAAAACATTGAAACAGCTATAGACGAAATTAGAAAAAGTAACAATTTAGATATACACGATCACAGACAATGGACAGTAAATCAAGAACAAGGAAATATTGAGCATCAACTACAAACACTTTTACCAAAAGAATTTAGATCTAAATCGAAACGTAATTTTGGCAATGAAAACATTTTTTCCGAAAAAGCTTTAGAAAAGTTAATTAAAGATAGAGAGCAAAAAACACCTAGTATAATATTCACCACGGATCGATTATTTCAAACTTGTAATTCAGAATTAGGAAAAACCGCAGGTTATGAAGAAATATGCAAAAAAAAACTCTTCAAGCTAGTAAACAAAAGCGAGGATTAGTCGACCCAATAGGAAATGTTTATAATTGGTTATTTGGTTTAATGGATGCTGATGACAGGACATAGAGGATCATTTTAAAGTAATAGATTCCAATAATCATGAATTAATTGATAGAATGAATAAACAAATAACGATAAACAATAGAGTAGAAGATCAAATGAATAAAATAATAGAAACAATAAAAATAGACAGAAAACTTATTGAAAAATCTTTAAACGAAACTTCCAGCAGATGGAGAATAGAAATCACTTACTTAGCAATGATAATAAACTTACAAATCTTACGAAACGAAGTAGAAATAGTTCAGGATAATTTAATGTCAGCAAAATTAGGAGTAATGAGCAGGAATATGTTAACTATTGAAGAAATTTTAGATCATGATATTGATATAGAGAAATTAAAACATATAGAGATAGCGGTAGCCATAAATAAAAAATACTAAAGAGCTATTATTCGTAAATCAAATTCCACATGAAATTATGACCACGTACAAATACATTATATTACCAGTTCCTGATAATGAAGGATATGAAGTTAAATTTGAATCTGAAAACATCCTTAAAATAGATAATATGGTATACACCTATAAAAATGAAAATAATTTTAAAGATCTTAGATTATGTTTTTATCTAAACGAAACATGTTTGAAAGTAAAGAAAAGTAACGGATCAATTGTAGAATTAGAATTTTACCGACTCAATTAAAAATCAAATGGCAAAACACATGTGACGAAAGAAAACATGATTAAGAAGGAAATTACCTTTTTATCTTTAACAATTGCCCAATAACTCTAAACAATATAACTTTTCATAATAGATTGCCAGAATATAAAGCTAGAGTCATAATACCAAATGTACTTTTAAATTTCTCAAACTTTTATAACCAGCCTACCTGGAACGAATTGAAAGAATTAAATTTAGAAAACTTAAAAGAAATCATGGAAATTAAATACCTGAAACAAAAACATTTTATTACAAATCTATCAATAACATTTATAATTGTAATCGTCCTTATTATTTTATTTGCATACTTTTATATGAAAAGCAAAACTTTGAAAATTAAAATCAATAATACAAGAATGAAATTCGAGGACGAACTTGAAACTAAATGGGTAAGTGCTATGTCAGAGTCCACCCTTGAGAAACAACAAATTGTTGATACATCAAATTTCAGCAACAAAGTTGCGAGATTCGAAATCGTGTGAATGTTTATAAAATAAAGATGCGAAAGATAAGATTGAATGTAATGCAATCGCATCCAATTTTGTAAACATCCTCAGTTAATTAGATATTTGCTGGCGGATTAAGATATCCAATAAAATCTATATAAGTAAGTACTTTTGTTTATAGAAGGGAGTATTGAAAAAGAGTTAGTGCTTGATGCACTACGAAACACGTGACGTGAAGTAAATTGTATTAAATATAAAAAGTGCGTTTCATTCGATAGGAACGCGTAGTTCCGTAAATTGATTTTTTCATGCTCATAGTAATGAAATACTAAAATTCGTGCCATCCCTTGATAGCATGGTACAAGTGCTCGTTCGTCAATGATACCCAGAACCTCTCTACGGCTTGCCGTAATGAAGGTGGGATCCTCACCTTTGCTAGCTAGGGCTAAGTCATGCAATAAAATGAATTCAAATAGTGACTCACCCCGTTTATTCGTGTCGGTGCTACCGCAAATGCGATGATGGGAATTGGCGTCCGCCCCTACTATAAGAGGGATGCCTCTTGCAGTGGCTTCCCTTGTGATCCTTTGCAGGCTAGTTGCAGGTGGCAGAACATCATGCGCCATATAGCAGGAGACAGCCCAGCGGGGTTTGGACTGCCTTTCCACTGCTATGGCCACGGTGTCCTAGTCACTGAAATTATACAAGGTTAAAAACTTCAAGCCTTCCTTTAATATTATACAAGCTCTCGGTTTACCTGCTGTATTGAAGGATATTGTATTTTATCCCTTCATGTTGAGCCCGCAAACCCGGTTTCCTACAACCCAAGGTTCCTGGGCCAGTATTATCCTCTCCTTTTTGGGCCAGGTGGAGGAGCAGTGCGGCGAATGCCGCCTTAGAGTACTGGAGGTTTATCTGTAGAAACCTCAACATCACGACACAATGTTTTATCCGCCTCCTCGTCATATAAGGACATCTCCTCCTCCTCGACCAGGTCGAGGGATTTGAGGAGGTCCCCAGCCAACTCCGCAGTGGAGGTGGTACTTCTTCCGTCATCGGAGAGAAGATCTGACTCAGAGAGGTCCACGGTCGAGTCTACTGATGCTTCCACAGTTACCTCACTCCCACTCTTCTTACTCGGTTCCCGTACTGTCTTCCCAGTACGGTCGTTGCAATATACTCGCAGGGTGATAGCCGAAAAATCGTAGCTGATCACCCCGCTCTTCGAGTTCAACTAGCGACTTCTCGTTCTGGATTATTAGGGACTCTTTGCACTTGCATAAATTAATGCTTAGACTTTCGGACGCTTTTTTGAGTATTTATCAAACGAAAAACTAGTTTTTTAAAATCACAAAACATTTTCAGATTCATTCCACTTACTATAATGTCCCATCATTATTCAAAGTTTTGTTATTTTTCCTTTTTTATCTAACAGTTAAGTAAATATTACTGGGAAGTAGACCGTGTGGACACTAAATCTTTTTTTATGTATGTGTTATGCAATAAACTTTGAAAAATATTAAACCACGTAAACAATCTTGTCAAAAGTGAACAAGTTCGGAAAAGGAATGTTTTGTTAATTTATTAATCGACTTTTTGCGTCTCTAGCGCAGTTTTTTTTATATACATAAATATTTGGTATGTACGAGATCTGTTCAAAAAGTATCGCGAATTTTGTGTTTTTTTCCAAATTTTTTTTATTGATTCATCAATATCTAAAAAAAAATTTCTCTTCAAAGTGATCCCCATCAGATAATATACACTTGTGCCAACGTGTTTTGCAATCCTCGAAGCATTGCAAAAAATTTTTTTTGTGACCTTGTTCAGCTGCTCTTTCGATTTTATCTCCTCAATCGTGGCGTAGCGTTGTCCTTGCATGGCCCTCTTCAGTTTCGGGAACAAAAAAAGGCACAGAGGTCGAGGTCTGAATAAAACGGTAGCTTCGGCAGCCTTAGTGTGTTTTTTGACAAAAAAATTAAACTTAATGTGTGAACAGGGGCGTTATCATGATGCAAAAGCCAATTTTTGCTCTTCCATAAATCCAGGTGTTTCTGGCAAATTGCTTCGCAAAAATTGTGCATTACTTGCAGGTTATATTCCTTGTTGATCATTCTGCCTTGTTGCAAGAACTCATAATGCACCACGTCCCTGCAATCGACGAAAATTGTAAGCAAAACCATCACATACGACCGAACTTGGCGCGCTTTCTCGGTCTAGGCTCGTAAGGCAGCTTCCATTGGGATGATAATGCATGATTCGTCACCAGTTATGACCCTCTAGAGCATATTTTGGTCATCGCGAACAGAGTCTAACATATCCTGCGCAATGTTACAGCGCTGCTGTTTTTGGTTGAAATTGAGCAATTTTGTTACGAATTTAGCGGCGACCCTTTTCAAGCCCGAATCATTGGTAAAAACCGAATGGCACGAGCCTTTCCATATTTTTAAGTCCTCAGTAACTTCTTTAACAGTGATTCGACGATTGGCCGATACCATTTTCTTCACTTAATCAATCTTTTCGTCTGTTGTTCACGTACTCGGGCTTCTGGCACCCTGTTTGTCGTTCAGATTTTCTTGGTCCATTGAGGACGTTTTGTACAAACGTAAAATGCTGCTTTGGTCCAAGGTAGTTTCACCACATGCCAGTCAACATTCGGAATGCGTCCGCGCACTTCAAATGGTTTTTCACACAAAATTTGATGCAGATTCATTGATCCATTTTTTGAAACAGACAAAAATCGAAGACAAGCCAAGCACATCCAAGGAAAATAGCTGTCAAAACTTAACTGAAGATTTACAATGGCCGAGCTTGTCAGCATGAATGAGTGACATAAGTACCAACATAAATTCAAATAAATATCAAAAATCAAATACACGTAGCTTGCGCAAAATCAAAGTGTGCCATAGTTTCTGAAAAATTGTCGTATGCGTGTTTATTTCCATAAATTTGGAAACGATTTACCCTCAATTGGCTTCACTGTATGTTTTACAAACTATTTTCTTCTCATGTGTGTACATATTTGTTAAATAAATATTATATTTTTTCCTCTCATACAGATTTTTTCTTTACAATATTTTACTAGAGAAGTTTTGCGTGTTTGTGAATCTGCACCAGCAAATGTAAGTTCTGACATTTGCTGGTGCATTTTATTTTTGCCGCGATTCTTGGTACACAGTGCCGAGTTCTGCAGGAAACTGAATTAAAAATTTCTGCCTTGAAACCTCGTCTCCTGGATTTTTTAATCAAATTAAGGCATGCACGCATGGCACGCCTAGAATATTGGCAAATACCTGAAGCGACAACCTACAAGACCCTGTAAATATGGTTCATCGAGTCCAGTACATGCTTGTCATTATTTGCTATTGATTTGTGCATGGAAGTAAGCAGAATCAATTTTTTATTTTACTTGGTTTTCTACACTGCAAAAAGCGAAACATTTTGTCTGTCTGTTGGCTGGCAAATTTGGTCAACTCACTTTTATTTCCATAGATAGTTTAATCAACAGAAATGCTTTTCGCGACTACTTTTGTGGGCAGTAAACAATCATGAACCATTATATTTTGCAAGAGTTCTTGCACATCAGGTGGATTGTAATTATCTCTTCTATAACTCATTCCCAAATAGGAAAATCCATTCAGTACTTTCTATTGATGGCATTTGCTATGCAAAATTGTATTGAAAACTTATTTGACTTGTTTGCCAAATATTAAGTAAATCTATGCTCAACCTGAGACGAAAACAAATACTCATCCACATTTAATATCCTTAATTAATCAGTTCCATATTTCGAATAAACTTATAAATTATCAAATGTCGTTCTTCTCATCAAATGGTATAAGCCTCGTGATTTAGGCAAACATATTTTTACGCATAATTTTGAAAAACACGCAGAATCCTATTTTTTTATTTCATATTTATAAAACGACTAGTTCCCCCTTTTACAAATGCGCGACAAATACATACCCCCTTTTACAAATACACTTTGTTTTCTTGCATTTAGTTCCCAGAGTACACCCTCGCGTCACATCTGACTGCGAAGTTACATTTTTAGATAAGTAAGGTTGATTAGTTCAGTTGCAATTAAGACGAGTAGTCCATAAGTAGCTTATAACATATTATAAATAAACTTAGTTTTCAACTACTTTGACCGAGTTATTATTATCTGGCGTCCGAGCAGAGACCTCGTTAGCAAGGTATTGAAACAAATCCGGTTTAAGTCAATAAAATTCGAACGTCCGAAAGTGTATAACGAAAGGTAATGATTCGATCCGAAATCGTTCTGAGGTCCGAACAGTGAAAACGCGAGTGAACAGTTTGGGAGAAATGAGACGAGAACATTCAAGGAAAAAGGAGTCAGCACTAATGGCAGCCGCTCCTGCCATTCCAGCCAGGCCAGTTACCAAAAATTAAGAAGGCGCGAGTTCTGTAAGTTGTATCTCATTTATTGAAAATTATTTGTTGTACTTTTTCCAATGAGCAGTAACTCAGCGTTAGCAGAGAATATAGGTGCTCCAATGCAAATCATGTGGCTCAAGCGGGAGATCCTCAAAATACAGTGAGACACATAGAAATCTAAGTGACGAGCATATTGCACGAGAGTTCCCTGGAATCATAAATTCCATATTGAACCCTCAAGACAATATAAATTTTCATATCGATCAACCAATAAATCCTGATCAAGTCGTTAACATATCCAGCTTCGAGCGGATACCAGACATAGTGAAATGTCTTCGAGAATTTTCGAGTGAACCAGGCGAGTTAAGCTCCTGGAAAAAGGGTGCCGAAAGTATTTTAACTCTTTGTGAACCCCTTATAGGAACCCCCGTCCCCTAATATTATGGCATACTAAGTGTAATTAGAAACAAGATAGTTGGTGCGGCTTATGTAGCCTTCCAATCATACAACACTCCCTTAAACTGAGAACATATTTCTAAGTGCTTAACAATTCACTACGCCGATAAACGAAATCTGGGAACATAAAAGTACCAGATTACATGCTTGGTACAAGAAAGAGAATAGTATCTAAGGATACTATCAAGCCGTATACCAGCATCTTTCGCTTATACTCAATAAAATTTCTTGTTTAGAAATGAGTTTCGAGGCTAGAAGTGTCCCCAGACAGCCAGCCCATTTAATCATCCTACATCCCACCAAGTCTCACAGCCTAGAAAATTTCAACAAAATTACAATAAAGCACCCGAAATCCGCAACGAAACTTGTTATCATACGGAAAATAGAGACGAAGAGGCTTTGATAAAGTATCCTCAGTTAGGAGATACATTCCGCTTCCCGCCAGATCAAATGGCCCAAATCAGCCCCCTGGCAAACCGGAAAACCCTGACCCGTTGCCCTTTATTCTCTTGAAAACCAAGATGTTCATTTTTCAGATTAACGATCTCTTCACTTCCGTACTTTAAGTATAAATCGAGGAGCAGAAGTATGAGATTTTCGATAGATAAGATCAAATAAGGATAACATACATGACTTGGGTCATGTTAAAGATTACTACCTTAACGAAAATCCATTCATAGTAAACTCAATCGGCGGAAATGTTGAAATAACTCATTATATGTATGTAACCTCCCTTAAGGACGAAATCCGCACAATGAATAAGCACCCAGTTTACTCCAAAACATACCTTCATCCCATGAGCTTAAAGGAAGTAGTCGAAAAAACATCAACCAGCTACTCACGGATGGGATAATATGGCCATTAAGATCACCGTTTAATTCTCCAATATGAGTTGTTGCCAAGAAGCCAGATGCTTCTGGAATGAAAAAACATCCTGTGGTCATAGACCATCGGAAGTTTGATACATTCACTATATCAGACCGATATCCAATACCAGAAATTAATGATGTACTTGCAAATTCAGCTCGCAACAAATTCTTCACCATCATCAATCTTAAAAACGGCTTCCATCAGATCTGATCCCTTTTCCATCAACAAGTATTAGTTCACTCGGCTTCCCTTTGGATTAAGAAGTACACTCTCAATTTTCCAAAGGACTCTCGACGACATCTTGAGAGACCACATTGGTACCAGATGTTATGTTTACATCGATGACATCATCATCTTTGGGAAAACAAAGAGCAAACACATGGAAAACATCCACGACATATTCACCACCCTACTAGCAGCAAACGTGAAAGTTCAAATCGGCAAGTGCGAATTTCTTAAGAACTTCGTTGAATTTCTCGGTTTGATAATATCTAAGGATGCAATCAAAACAAACCCTGAAATGGTTAAAGCTATTGTAGATTTGCCAGCTCCGAAAACTCTAAAGAGCTGTGATAATTTTTAGGCTAGGAAGCTATTATCGCCGGTTCATACATGATTACGCTTAAATCGCTCATCCATTAACGGTACTTCTTTGCGGAAAAGAAGGCCGCATATCGAAAAACATGTCGAACAAAGCCAAAATAAATACAATATATCAGCTGACGCATTGGATGCGTTCAGAAAATAAAGAATTCTCTTGCATCCCAGGATGTCATCCACACTTACCTTGATTTCAAAAAAACTTTCATTCAACTACGGATGCATCTCAGCATGCCGTTGGCGCTATTCTGTTGCAACATGGAAGAACTATCGCTTTCCTCTCTCGGACATTAAATAAAACTGAAGAAAGTTTAGCCGTCATGGAGAGAGAACTGTTGGCTATACTTTGGGCGCTAAAGTCCCTGCGCAACTACCTTTACGGTTCTAGGAAATACAGCATATTCGCTTATCATCAGCCCCATACCTATGCATTGAGCAACATAAACGTTAACGTAAAAATCAAGCTCCGGAAAGCAATTCTTGAGTAATATAATAACGAAATAAAGTACAAACCTGAAAAAGCAAATGTTATCGCTGACGCACTCTCCAGGACAACGCAAATAAATTCAATGACGCCAACTGCC
The DNA here is from genome assembly GCA_963942545.1 of Oxycera nigricornis. Lineage (NCBI taxonomy): Eukaryota > Metazoa > Arthropoda > Insecta > Diptera > Stratiomyidae > Oxycera > Oxycera nigricornis. Next base: position 42,613,625 of record OZ012661.1, on the reverse strand, counting down.
CTCAGCGACGACAGCTCTTCCCAAAACCTTATTTCATCTGTAAAAACACCCATTAATGCATTTCGCACCCAACTCATTCTTAAAATTGGTAATGTTTTTACCACCTAGAAAAACCATTTCCAAATTTTTTAAAACATGTATTAACTGAACCCCAATACACGAAGGAAAATCTTACAGGAGTATTTAAAAGATATCTAAATCCAAATATCCTAAACGGAATAAAAACTCAGGAAGAAGTAATGAGTCAAATTCAAAACATTTATCTTCTATACTTTAGGGATCACAAAATTCGGTTCACACAAAAGGAAGTTGAAAACAAGCCGCAAGGTGCGACCCTTGAGGTTCACACGGTCAACTCCCCAGTAATATCTACATAAATATTAAACACAAAAATATTTATGAAAATAATGCTACTTTAAATAATAATAATGAGAGGTACTCATGAACAGTAATTAAAATGACTTAGCATCAATAATGTCATCTACCGGAGCGTCCATTGATTACGTAAGGTTTTTGGTGGATAGGGGGTGGATTGGTTTGATTGAATATTCACGCGGATCAATCGGAAGAGGCAGGCTGCAAAGCATTATTTACGTTATTTCTTACTTTTATATCGATTCTTGAAGGACAAAAGAGCGCTGGCAAAAATGAATGCAGTTTTTGTTATTACGCCCACTGAAGAGATTTTCTCGCGGAGTGGCCATTTTAAATAATTTTGTACTAAATTGCCATGACTTCGGCATAATCATTGAAATTGTATTTTTTCACGATGTTACAACAATCAGGCTAATACTTCTTTCTTATTTTCAGTTGAAAATTTCATAAACATTATGACTGTGTTGTGTAAATCATGTTAAAAATTTATTTTTTATGAAAAAACCCTAATTTTTTGCAATTTTTTTTATTAAATTAAAAAACGCCTCCAACAGTTTTTTAGAAACGTAAAAACATCATGGAAATTTTAGGACACGTCGATTAATATCCCAGTGATGCAAATACTATATTTGATTCGTAAGATATGGAGAATGACATGAATGACCTTGAAGGTCATGATGACGATATGAGTTTTTATTTTTAATTTAATTTTTTTCATTAATATTCCAAAAAATTATGCTAATTTTTTTAAACAACTATTTGGAGTATATAAATCTCATAAACACTGATTACTGGGTTTTGAAAATCAGGCTAAAATTTTTTTTTTTTGATAAATTAAAAAACTGCTTCAACAATTTTTTAAAAATTTGATAGAATCACACCAATGTTACAACGCGTCAATAAGCACCTTAACAATGCAAATCCTATGATTGATTCGTGAGATATAGCGCACGACAGGGTTGACCTTCAAGAGGTGAAAGCAGGAAACCCCTCGACCGAAGTTTCCCAAAAACTAATCAGGTCTTAAGATTGCAAAGGCGCTTCGATTGACACCTTAACGAAGTCGGTACGACTTTGTTTACGTTATGCTCGTATAAAAACTGTCCGCAAACGCACGTATGTACGTACATACACATACACACACACATACATGCTTCTTTCTAAAAACACTTAAAATATACTCTAAAGACCTCAAAACGTAAAGATATGTTGAAAATTTCAACTTCGATTTTCGAGGCGATTACAAGAACGTCCCATATACTGGGAAGTTAATATTCAAAACGGAATTGATCAACAAGAATTCATCCGCAAATTTCACAATCGCGCGCATATAAGCGCACAAGAAAATAAAATCCAATTTCTCGAAAATTACTATTTTTCCAAAATGAACAATAAAGTCAAACAATGCAACACATGCAAAAAGAATAAGAATTACAGGCATCCCAATAAGTCAATCCCAATTCGTATACTCCACATTGATAGCTATATATATTACAGAAGACCAGTTGATACTCACCGCCATTGATAAATTTTCCAAAGTTGCTCAATCACGTATTCTGAAGTCCAGAGCTATCGAGGACGTCTGAACACCTCTTTGCGAACTCCTATTTTTTGTAGGTGTCCCCCAATGCATTGTTTTCGACGCTGAACCCTCTTTAAACGCAACATCCCTTACATTTTGATGCAAGATCAGCTGAAAATTGAAATTTATCGTACCCCAGCTTACAAAAGCGAGGTGAACGGACAAAAAGAGTATTTCACAGAACTCTTAAGCATCGTACAGACGATGCAAACATTTTGCAGCAAATTATTGCCTGCAACAAAATTTGCATGTGTGAACAAGTCGAAAAACAATTTGCTGAAAACAAATGAGTTTGCAGCAAAAGTTTGCCGCAACAATTTTGCATGTTGTGTGAACACGTGATATTTATTTGCAATAGGTGTTTGCTTGTTTGCTCCTACTGTTTGCCACTAGTTGCAATATTGCCGCAAGAAGGTACAGAAACAGCCATGTGGAACCGCGAGTTGATTCAAAAACGAATTGAAAAGTATGAAAGTTTTCCCGAGTTATGGGATGTTTCTTCTCCTCAATATAAAAATAATTTTAAAAAGCAAAAAAAAATAATTTTAAAAAGCAAAGAAAAGAAGTATTGCACCAGACTTAAGTTTAGAAGAAAATGACGTCAAATCAAAAATACATAATTTGAGGACACAATTTCTGCAGGAAGTACGTCGCATAAAACAAAAAAAGAGTGGACAAGGTCTGGAAGATAATTATAAAAGTAAATGGGAATTCTTTGATTCACTTAAATTTATCTTAACTGAAAAAAAGTATCATATATTTTAGGAAATTTGGGAAGTGAAAAATTTTATTAATTCATATTAAGTAACATATTATATGTATTTATATTGCCAAGAAACTTCACCTTCAGACGAAACAAAATAATCTTTAAATTCATCCCGAATTTATTTCGTGGTAGAACTGTGTTGAGTATTTCGACAACACAGTGCTTACAGGAATCCGAAAAAGATACATCATTGAATGATATGAATCGCCTGGAATATTTATAATTTATATAAATATGTACAATTATACCTGATTGATAAATATACTACTAAAAATCACAAAAATATGTTTCCAGTACAAACCTGTAGCTAGAAAACGCAGAGTTAAAGCTAAATGCTCGCTGGGTGAAATAGAGGCACGCATAACAGTATCCTTTTTCATTATTTCGGTTTTAACTAGCGCTAATAAAAACTTGAAATCCGTTTCAGATATCCGAAAAAAATTGAAAAAACTCTCTTTGTCCTCATTTTAAAGCTCCTTTAAAAGTTGCTGGTGAAATCCTAGCTCGGCTCTTTTTGCAATCCAACTTCTAACCCACAGTTTTCTATTTTTAACTCTTCTCTTCAAGTTATTTTTTTCGCGTTTTATTAAAATCATTGCAACAATAGCCGCTGCAGTTCTAGTTCTTTGGCAAGACATTATTTATTTCTAACTTTATTGCTCTAACTAAATGAAAACAAGTGTGAACAACCGTGCAAAATTTTGCATCAAACAACCACGCAACAATTTGCATGCGGAAGGGAGGTCTCTTGCAGCAAACAATTTGCGTGCAAATTTTGGATAAATGTGAACATCAAAGCAAATACTTGCTGCAAACTTTTGCTGCAAATGATTGCTCGTCTGTACAGAGCTTAACAGAAATAATGAGATGCTTGTAAAGCTTGTAAAGCTGACGAAATTTATCGAATTTTCGAGGACCTACCCGCACGTTCCGTTTTCGAATATAATAATTCCATACACTCTACAACAAATACGAAGCCTATTGAGCTTTTTTACGGCAGAATTATTTCAACAAGTGCCGTAAAATTTAAAAAATTACGGTTTCAAAACATTGAAAAGCTTAAGAAAATTTAAAATAAAAATTTCGCTTACCATAACAAAAAGAAGGAACCAATAAAAATCTATGATCCCGAACAAATCGAATTTGTCAAAGGTAATAAACGCATCGGTTCAAAACTTGCCCCGAAATATCGAAAAGAAATAGTTAAAGAAGACAAATCCACCTTTATAATTACGGAATTCGGAAGAAACATTCATAAAAGCCATATTCAAAATTAAATTTCACAGATTATCATTCATAACCTTGGCCAGCGCTGATATACTCGTACAAGTCCTGGAGTACACAAATTCAGAAATTGTAGTGCTCGAAATGGGAAAAGATAAAATACAAAACGGAAATCTTCAACTTATACACATATTTCAATTAGACCAGTATTGGAATTTTACATCCCAAGTGTCATCTTCAACCTCCGATTGATCCCGCCAAACAATCCATATTATACACTCACACAGAACGATTTACGCTCGCTTAAAAACCTGAACAAGTATACTGGAGTACACCATAAAGTTCAGAAAAGATCCTTAAATTTCATAGAGTCGGTATGGAAATAGATTGCCGGAAATCTCGACCATGATGATATTGTACTTGTAAATGACAAACTAAATGAAGTGTTGGAATATGAAAACAGGCAAGTTTTTATCAATAATGAATAATTAAAGGAATTACTAACGTAACAAATGAATTATTAAATGCAATTAGAAAAGATAGTTCTGTAATGAATATCTTTGCGATAACATTAAGTTTCAAAATAAAAATAATAAAGAAGAACTCCCACTGTTGAATCAATACAATTATCAAAATCAAACACTGTAAATGTGAATGTTTCATCTACAACCGAAATTTTGGAAATAATAACGTGTCAATAAGGATAACATTCCATATATTGGTATAATAGAAGCATGAGAAATCGTAGATGTAAGGATTGCAAAGAATAAGAGTCATGTTATATAAATTGTTAACATCCCAATGACTGAAACTAGTTAATATCAAAAAATGTTAATAAAACCAGTCAAAAATAATAAAATTGTAAACCTAATCGACTACGAACCCATTTTAAAAGCAAAAGCAATCGTTTTAAGAAATAAATGCTAAATTTTTGACAATTTCTTGATTCGTAAAAATAAAGACATAGTCGATTTAATTAACTCACCATGTATTACACTAATTTTGAAAATAAGGAAGCATATTTTAACAAAAGTAACAGTCATCAAATCCCAGTAATCGAGGAAATAGGGGCAAGTGCTGTAATGATCAATGGCTTTCAAGGAAAAGTGGAACTAAATGGAACACTGAATGGGACATATCTGGTAAAGTTTGAAGACGCAATCATCAAAATTGACGACATAGTATTTAACTCTGCAAGAACCAAAACGATTGAATCCTTACCACCAAACATCCATACGATCTCCGAGGAGGATCAAATCCAAGAAGTAATTTCCCTGCAGATGCTAAAGGAACTCCGTACCAACAATAAAAAGTTAATCAGCCGTGTAAAGGAAATAAAACATTTTGGCGAATGGGCATGCTATGGCCTTTATTCCATTCTTTTCACCATTGCCATAACGCTAACATTACTAACCATCATCAAAAAATGAAAATCAAGACAGGCTGAAATCAACATCCAGACAGAAAACACACCTATGGTTCGTGAAGGATTCATCGAGGCATCAAATCTCTAGCAATCTTTACAACATTCAGTTCTTTTTTTGAAAACAACCATTGATCGACGACGCTCAAACTTGAAGGGGGAGGAGTTACCAACAAGCACCGCTAAATCCAGGCAAACTTGCCAACCACGCCTAGAATATTGGCAAATATCTGAGACGACAACCTAAAAAATTTTAATTTTACCCTGTAATTATGGTTTGTCTTATCTACACTCAATTTTGTGCTATTCTAAAATTTAATTGTGTCCCGTACATGCTTGTCATTATTTGCTTTTGATTTGTGCGTGGAAGTAAGCAGAATCAATTTTTTATTTTACATGGTCTTCTACACTGCATGAGAAATGCAGCTTGAATTAGTTCTACGCAAAAGCGACACATTTTGTCTGTCTGTTGGTTGACAAATTTAGGCAATTCGCTTTTATTTCCATAGATAGATTTATCAACAGAAATTATTTTCGCGAGTAATTTTGCAGGCAGTAAACAATCGTGAACCATTATATTTTGCAAGAGTTCGTGCACACCAGGTGGATTATAATTATCTCTTCTATAACTTCTATAACTCATTCCCCTATTGGTGGCATTTGCCATGCAAAATCTTATTGAAAACTTATTTGGCTTGTTGTCAAATATTAAGTAAATATATGCTTAACCTTAGAGGAAGACAAATACTCATCCACTGTAGTATATGTACCAGGTTGAAAGTAGCTTTTAATATTCTAAATAAATCAGTTCCATATTTCGGATATCAAGTGTAATGTGCCCTTCCGCACATCCAGGCTGGCTTGGATCGCGTCACCTCGATCGTGCACGTCGCCATCCAGCGCGATGCAGGAACGACCCACTGGGAAAACTGGTTGCGCACCTCAGGGAACCCGGTTAGCAGCAAGCATTTTCCAAGTTCCCAGAAGAGGTCGACAGCGCGATTCTGGTTCTGGGAACGGGAAAATGAGCAGTGTAAGCGTGATATTGTCCACAAGACGACCTGTTTGAGAGTATCGGTTGTGGAAGGAAGAGTTATAATTACTGTAATCGCTGGTCTTACCGATCAGGGGTAGTAGTGATAGTGATAGTTAAATTGGATTATTCTGAAAAGCCAGTCACTTCCCAGTAAGATCAGTTTGAAGAAACGTGCAATAGTTGAAGCTGGACACTTGCAAAACGCATTCACTAAGCAATTCACAGTGCACTCCATTTATATCGAGTATATAATGAAGGCTATGTGTGTTCCAAAAGAATCGAACAAAGATACGATTGATGTTAAGCGCGAATCCCATTTTCAAAACATTTAACCCTTAACGTCAGGTGTAGCTAGGACGGCAGTGAAGGATCAAGGAAACGCGCTCATTCAGTGGAAGTGTTGTTCATTCCAAGCCGCACATGTGCTCGGCTCCTTTCGACTAAAAGAAAGTATCTCTCACGGTAAACTCGGTGCAAAATTTTGTCGGTCAACAAAACCCGGTCGTCCTTCGTGAGGAGAAACATAAGAAATAGCAATTTCGTTCGAATCATTATTCTTCGAGGCATTCAAAGACACGTATGTTCAATTTTTGTAATCTCAACCTTTGAAAATTTTCAAGTTTTCTGCATTTGTTTTTCGTTCGCGTTCACAGCTCAACAGAAAATCTAATTTTGATCTCTGAACGGTGTTGTATTCAACGATACGAGTGACATGTGATTGATGTGAAGTGGTGGAAATTAATTTGAATCCTATTCACACTCGCGGAATAAATTTGGTTATCAATACGAATAACTATTGTTGAAGGCGCACACTAGGATCCAGCAAAATGGATGCAATTTAATTGATACTGATGCAACTGCCGATCGTAGCCATCATTGCTTCCATCTTCATTTATTGTCGCGAGCAAGGGGATGGTGATGAACCACAGAAGGTGATAACAACTAACGAAACTAAAATAAAGGTTACCTTTTGACTATTATGTAGCACATACACACAACAAAACTATTTCAAAAAAGCAGAAATCATTAACGACAGAAAAAACTTTTCAAGAGAGACAAAAGAACTCACCCAGCAAACAATTAAACAATCAAACAAAAAGCATGCATTCGATCAAAAGCTACAGGGCAAAACAAAGGAAAAATTAATCAAGGAGAAGAAACGAATTCTGAAACGGGATGAAGACGATTGCAGAAAAAAATGTTAAGTTAGGTTAACTATAATTTTGCCACCACAACATTATTCCCGATTTGAAAACAATAGAAACAATAATTGTAAATGATTACACCTTGAGAGTCAAATGATAACTAACTTTATTCGAGTTCATCAGGCTAATTTATACAAATCAGAACCTGCATAGTAGGCTGGTCAGTTTGATACAATTTACTGCTATATGAAATAATAGAGTGAACTAAGCATTGTGAACAATAGAAAGAGTATCCAATTTGAGAGGTAAACAATCTAAAATCATAGAGCATAATCAGTAAGTCAGAAAATTACGTTAGATTTATGCTTATTTAAAGTAGACAATTAATGATCAATTGGGTTAACTCTTTGCAAATTAATTAGATTTTTTCTTAAATTAGATCAATTCTTAACATTCTGGCCGCCAAGAACCATTGGTTCTTAATACGTTGAGTGCCAACGCACCCCGCCGGCGGGATCATTAAATTTGCCTAGTTGTGATGCGCCTATGTTGTTGTTATTGGTTCTGGTTTGCGAGTGCAGTACGTCAGTTGCTGTCGTTATTCGTTCATTGGTAGGAAGTGGACATATTTCAGTGACTGCACGGTCAGTTTCCTTGTCTTTGGTTTTTAGTGTTACAGCTCGAACCAAACCATCTCTTCCTGGATGCACAGCAGTAATTCTTCCTAGTGGCCACTTTTTTGGCTTGAAGCTATCTAATTTGATTAGAACCAGATCACCAACCTGTATGTTAGGGCGCTCACTGAACCATTTTGCTCTCTCTTGTAGCTTAGTTAGGTATTCTAAGCTCCATCTTTGCCAGAATTGCCGTTTTAGCCTTTGCACTAGCTGCCACTTTCGGGTGACATTACTTTCACTTTCATTGTCGGGTAGCTCAAAAAGGTTATTCCCGGTTAGAAAGTGGCCAGGTGTTAAGGCGCTAAGGTCATTGGGGTCGTCATTGATTGGTGTTAAGGGTCTGGAATTCAGACAAGCTTCGACTTCAGCCAAAAGTATGTACATTTCTTCTACATTGAATAGATGTTCGCCAATGACCTTAATAATATGACGTTTTGTAGATTTAACAGCTGCCTCTCAGATGCCTCCGAAATGAGGTGATCTTGGGGGAATAAATTTCCAATTGACGTTGTTTTCAGCTTATGTTCCTTGCGCTTCCAAAATCATCCTTTTTGCAGCATTCTGCAGAATTTTGTTAAAGCCCACAAAGTTTGTCCGTTGTCTATCATGATAGTAGAGCACATGCCTCTTCTAGCTATGAACCTTCGTATAGTAGTTATGCATGTTTTTGCGGATAGGTCACTGGCAAGCTCAAGATGAATGGCTTTTGTAGGTAGACATACGAACACTGCAATATAAGCCTTCGTCGTTTTAGTACCCCTTCCGCTACTCCATTTAATAGTTATTGGCCCTGCATAGTCGAGGCCTGTCTCAGCAAACGGTTTTCTTGGCTGAACTCTTTCCTTGGGCAGCATACCCATCAGTTGATGACCAGGCCTGGCGTTAACTCTGAAACACGTGAGACATTTTGTTATATGTGTCTTTACTGCTGTTGGGCAGTTTATAATCCAATAGATTTCGCGTATTGAAGCGAGAACTAATTGATGACGTCCATGCAGAGTGAGATTGTGATAATGTTTCATTACCAAATTTGCAAGATGTCCTCTGGATAAGATGATTGTATGCTTCGTGGCTTGACATACTTGGCTGTTTTGTATTCTCTCAACAACCTTGAGCAGCCCGTCGTCATCGATAAATGGAGTCAATCTTATTAAAGAGCTTGTTATTGGCAAACCTTTGCCATCTTTAAGTTGTTTGAATTCGTTGGGAAAAGACAACTGTTGAGTTTGAAACACACACCTCTTCTGAGCTTCTCGTAGTTCTTCAGTGGTCAGAAACGAGCTTCTTGATTTGGTTTTCCACCGTCTACAGTAGGCGATGACCCTTATCAATTTTGTAAATGATGAGAAATTTTCGGATAAGTCCAACTTGGTTTCCCTGACATGTGTTAGCAATCATGGTTTGCTAGTTCGTAACTCCAGATGTGCCATTGCTGTGTTAACGCAGGACGATGTCTTTGGCCAGTTTGGTCCATTCCACCACATGTGACTATTGTATAAGGCTTGTGGCATAATTCCTCGTGATGCTATGTCAGCAGGATTGTTTGTAGTCCCCACATGACCCCACATACTAATTTTCGAGGTTGTTTGTATTTGACTAACACGATTGGTGACGAAAGGCTTCCGCCTGGCAGGTGGACTCTGTAGCCAATGGAGGACAATAGTAGAGTCAGTCCAATAAAAGCATGGGACATCTACCCATCCGTGAGTCAGCATTGTGGATTTCATTAAATTGCTTAGCAATTCAGCTCCACATAACTCCAATCTGGGAATGGACTCTATTTTTAACGGAGCAATTTTAGATTTGGAGGTGGCTAATGTAGTTGATGTTCCACCATCAGCATGTTGAATGCAAAAATAAATAGTTGCTGCGTATGCTACCGTTGATGCGTCGCAGAATCCGTGTATCTGTACTACATCCTCCTTCTCATAGCGTATCCATCGGGGTATAGAAATATCTTGTATAATGGGTAATTGGGCGCGAAACTGTTGCCATTGAATCCATAAATCGTCTGGTATAGGTTCATACCACCCTGTCTTCTTAAGCCATAGTTGTTGAATTATTGCCTTGGCTAGGACGATACAAGGTTGCAACCATCCAATAGGGTCAAATAGCTTTGATATGTCAAATAGCAGCTGCCGTTTTGTGATAGGAACGTTAGGAAGAGCATCCAACGTCACTTTAAATGAAAATGCATCTTTTGCAGGATGCCACCGTAATTCCAATGTTTTGACGTCGTTAGTCACGTTTATGCTTAACGGTGAGTGCGTTTCTCGACTTTCAGGTGGGATTAAATCAAGTAATATTTCATGATTTGCAGACCACTTCCGCAAGTTGAAGCCTCCTTTCTCGAGTACCATTATTAGTTCTTTCTGTATCTGTTCGACTTCCTTGATTGTCCCTCCTCCAGTTAATACATCGTCTACATAAAAATCGTCCATTATAGTTTGACATGCTCTTGGAAAATTGATGTTTTCATAATGTGCCAGTTGATGAAGCGTTCTTATAGCCAGATAAGGTGCACAAGCCATTCCATACGTTACTGTTGTAAGTTGGTAGTGTTTAAGTGGCTGGGAGGGATGTTTTCGCCAGAGTGTACGTTGGTAGTGTTGGTCTTGGTCACTTATGATCACCTGCCGATACATTTTTTCGATATCAGCGACCACTACGTACTTATGCACTCGCCACTTCATCAGTATGTCCACCATATTGTTTTGGATAGAAGGCCCAGGGAGCAGCTTTTCATTCAGAGATTTACCTGTCGTAACTTGCTGAGAAGCGTTGAAGACTACCCTGAGCTTGGTAGTTGTGCTGTCCCTTTTAATAACCGCATGATGTGGGATATAATAATCAACCACAGCATTTATATTTTTTGGGCAAACTTCTACCATGTGTTTTAACAGCAAATAATCGTCCATGAAAGCACAGTACTCTTCTCGTAATTTGTCATTTCGTACTAGCCTTTTCTCCAATTGTGAGAACTGAAGATGTGCTTTTTGTTTGGAATTTGCCAGTTCCTTTGCAGGACGAGTGCCTTTTCGGAATGGGAGTCGAACAATGTACCTTCCCGATTTATCACGTGTAGTGGTTTTTGATACCATTCATTTACAGCCTCTTCGTCTGCTGTGAGAGGTGGTTTGGAAGGTATTTCCTCAATCTCCCAAAACTTCTTCAGACTCTCGTCGGTTTTGTAGTCTATTGCCACTAATGTTGTTAGTGACGATTGCCTGTTTGTAATAGATGTGGGTCCTAGTAACACCCTTCCGAGTTTAGTGTTGATTCCACATGGTGAACCACTAATCGATCCTTCTAGCATTAAAGTGCCGTAAATATCTGCTCCAAGCAGAATATCGATGCGCCCAGGTGCTCCATAAGATGGATCTGCTAAATCTTTGATATGCAACGCTCGCGGAAGATTTCCCTTGATATCAACTGGAGGACAATTGTTTGTTATGTTTGGTATTACAAAGACTGTTACACCAATAAAGGTTCCATCTTTAATTTTTATCGATAATGATATTGAACCTCTAGTTTGCACCGCAGCACTTGCTCCAATACCGCATATATTCAATTTCGTAAATTGTCTCTTGAGACTCAAAAGTTGCGCTGCTGTCTCAGTTATGAAACTTCTCTGTGACCCAGGGTCTATTAATGCACGAAGTTTTATCAACCTTCCAGTTGAATCTTCCACGTTTATTTGCGCCGTAGCTAACAAAATCACTTAAGCTGAAGTGTTTCCTTTAGCTAGCAATGTGCTAGTTGGTTTCGTGAGGGGCTCTGCAGCTGCGGATAACCATCTTTGTTTTTGGGTTGTGTGCAACAATGTTTGATGGCCTTTGTTGCACGATTGGCATCGCGATTTTGATGAGCACTTGTTTACTGTGTGCCCCTTGCGGAGGCAGTTGAAGCACATATTCCTTTTCCGCACAAAATCCTTTCGCTGTTGAATCTCAAATCTCTTGAATTTATCACATTGGAAAATTAAATGATTCTGATAGCAGCAACTGCACACAACTCGCTCATTTGCAATTAATGCTTCGACCTTGTGTTGCTTCCTGGGAACAGATAAAGCTTCCAGAGTTCTAAAACGACTCGTTAAGAATTCCATGAATGTTGCCAAGGTAGGAATCTCAACTGACGATCCTAAGGATGTCTCCCATAGTCGTCTAGATTCCTGGTCTAATTTTTGAGTTAAGGTGTATATAACCAATATATCACGCTGATTGACCTCACATCCAATGCTTTCTATGTTGGCGAGAAATTCTGAGGTGGTGTCAATCAGTCTTTTAATAGAAGTGTCACGTTCTTCTTATGATGCTGGAAGACTGTAGAACTTATTTAAATAAGTCCATGCTATAGCACGCTTGTTTTCGAAGCGATTCTGGAGCAATTGTTTGGCAGCCCTGTAGTTGGTCTGGTTAATTTCCAGATGTTGTATCACTCTGGCTGCTTCTCCAACCAGATGCGTCTTTAGGTACTGCATGCGCTCCACCGGGGTAAGAGATTCATTGTTGTCAACCACGGAGTTGAACAAATCAATGAATGCCCGCCAACTATCATAACTTCCATCGAACTTAAAAAGAGTTATTCTTTCGAGTCGGACTTGACTCGCTTGCCTGAAGTCAGCCTGACTCTTCTCATCTTTAGGCTCCGAAACTTGGAATGAGCTGAGTTTCGTTTTGAACTCAGTCATTAGATCCAGATACGTCTGCTCAGCTTCCTCGAACTCAATCATGTACTTCTTTCGTGCATCAGCTGTTTGCTGCAGGTCTTGCACCACCTCGAGGTGTAGCTCGGTACACGATGCCCAAATGTCGTCCAGCCTCTGTATCCTGGTTTGAAAATATGCATGACAGTATCGCTCCTTACTGTCCTTGTAGTAATTTCGCTTTGCTCGAGAGATGCCTTCAAAATTGTCCTTCTGCTTGATACTTGTAGCCATCGTCTCACGTGGTGATTGTTGCGACAGCTGATAACCAAGCAGGTACTCCAATAAATGTAATCCAAAAGTGCTCCAACAATGTCTTCTGAATTCGTTAGGATATGTTTTCCTTTATATCGTTGGAACTTGGAGTTTTTGCTGCACCAAAAATGCAATAAAAGCACTTTATACTGGTGGAGCTTATCAAAATTCACAAATTGCAACAAAGAAAACTATCCGGCTCGACGGACCAAAAATGTAAATGATTACACCTTGAGAGTCAAATGATAACTAACTTTATTCGAGTTCATCAGGCTAATTTATACAAATCAGAACCTGCATAGTAGGCTGGTTGATTTGATACAATTTACTGCTATATGAAATAACAGAGTGAACTAAGCATTGTGAACAATAGAAAGAGTATCCAATTGGAGAGGTAAACAATCTAAAATCATAGAGCATAATCAGTAAGTCAGAAAATTACGTTAGATTTATGCTTATTTAAAGTAGAAAATTAATGATCAATTGGGTTAACTCTTAGCAAATTAATTAGACTATTTCTTAAATTAGATCAATTCTTAACAATAATAATGATTTGATTGATGATAATATCTTTTTTGTAAATGCTAAAATATTGATTATATCTCTACCTCATTTCGCTTATTTAGATGGTACATATATTTTTTTTTGTTATTTTGTTTTATGTTCCCTTTGCTTTTGTTAATTTGAATTTTATTTAATAATATAAAGTAATTTAGAGAATGAAAAAAATATGAATTGCACTTAAACCCCTAGATTTTCTTCCGGGACTTTCTTCCAAACAGGTAGGTCGGGTAGATCGACCTAACATGGGTTCCGAGCGCGGAATAATGAGGTTCGCTCACGTTCGGAACAAGGAGGCTGGGCCCAGCCTATAACATCGTTGGTTGGCGAGGCTTAGCCAGGTTCCTCCCTTCTTTTTTTGTTTTCAGCAGTGATTCTTCCGCGGCACAGTGTTCGCGGTAGCTTTGATTTTGTTTTATTGAATGTTTTTTCCGGTAAAGTAGTGTTCTTGTATCGCGGTAGTCTATTTGTGTACCGACTAGAAGTCGCGTTCGGGTAAGACGGTCTCGCGGACTTAGAGTAAAGTAGAGAATAGAGTGGTTAGAGTTTTTGGTTTGTGTATCTTTTTTTTGATGATTGTGGATTGAAAATGCGTAACCCAAGGGCTTTTCAGGTGGCTGATTTTGTGTAACGAGCTCGGGCACTTGGTGTTTGGACCTTAAGACCCTCGACCGCACGCCTCATCGAACTAGCTAGCCCGCCAGCAGCCACCAACCCCAAACACCAAGTGAGAGGCAGGATTAATTCTCGGCGCGATACGTAGTCCTTTGCCTCAATACATGGACTGCACGTCCTGCTATCACATCGGTGTGATGCCGATCGTCGTCGGTCTCAGCGAAGACCTGATCGGAGAAAAATGAAAAGAGTTAAAAAGTTACACAAGGTAAACTTATAAATTATCAAACGTCATTCTTCTCATCAAATGGTATAAACCTCTTGATTTAAGCAAACATATTTCTACGCATAATTTTGAAAAACACGCAGGATCCTATTTTTTTAATTCATATAGATACATAGAACGACTAGTTCCCCTTTTCCAAATGCGCGATCAACATGCAGTAGAGCAATTAATGCACCTTATTTTCTTGTTTTTAGTTCCCAGAGTACCTATACTCTCAATAATTCTGCTCAGGTGCACATTTTTGTATAGATCAATATATAAGCTACCACCCAGCAACGCTACATTCATAATTCCCACGAATTATCACTTCAAGAAACACGAAATAGCAAAAAAGCCAAAACAATCTTTTTTACGTAAAGAAAGAAGATCATATGCAAAACATGTTCTTTGCAATTGCAATAAACATGACACCAACAAATTCCTTTCCCACAGAGCTTTTGCGGCGCGTGTGCAGCGTTATCAAAAAAGGAATAGATCACGTGGACACAACACCTGACTGCGAAGTTACATTTTTAGATAAGTAAGGTAGATTGGTTCAGTTGCAATTAAGACAAGTAGCTTATAACATATCATAACTAATTTTTTTTTAACTACGTTGACCACGTTATTATTATGTGATATATGGGAATCAATGATCAGATAAAATACAACATTCATTTTCGCTATCATGTATATATATATTAAATAATTATTAAATAATTATTATATAATAGTATCCTTCCATGTTTTAAAATTTCATCTATTTCCTCCCAAAGGGTTCCATCAACAGTTTCGATATGTTGTTCCCTACATCACTTTCGCAACTGAGCAATAATCTCATCTTCTATTGTCCTCAATGCTTGTTCTTATTCTGTTCTTTACCGCTATTTGAGAGGTCAAAGCACAGCTGTTATAAGTATTTTGTCATCTCATTGGATGGTGCTTCCTATTTTATAAACCTGTTGTTCGTCAAAATCTGAACACACCCTATCAATTTTGTTCATTTTTCTTAATAATACTTTATTTAGAAACGACTTTACTTATTTAGGATAGATTTTGTGATGCAATTTTAATTTTAATTTAGAATTTAGATTTGAATATAGCCACCAGATGGCTCTCGACATTGTAAATAGAGTAGCGCTAGAAAAATCAGGAAGAATGTATGATGGTTTTAAAAAAGAAAAAATAAACGCCATTACCGTGCGGACGTGTCAATAAAAAGAAGGAAGAACAATATTCGACTGGCGTTTAATTTTTACTTTATAATTTTCATCACAAAGTAATGCACTTTGTGCGACATATAAATTTATGTTAAAATATTGCTGCATTCTTTTTGCGTTCTATATATCAACACTAGTAATATAAAATTGAAATCTACACACTATATGAATATTATAGCTACAGCGACTCCCGACATGCAAGTTGGGTTTTTCGTCAGGAAACTTATCCAAAAAACGTTTAAATTTTAAAATCGCGTTTATTCGCATACAATTTTAGCAATGAGAACTCTTAGAGCTAGGTGCTTACATTTATTTATACTTAATGTGAGAAGTGCATTTAAGTAAATACAAAGTTCAATTGTAGCAATTCGAATATTCCAACACCTAGTTCAATGTGCATCGGAACATGTCGCAATGTTGTTCACCTGTTGAACAAATTGCACAATTGGTAATATAAGAAATTTAGGTCAATTGGCTGATGTACTCGGTTGGAGGAAGGTAAAAGGGAGAGCGGGGCAAGAGAGAATATGATAGCTTGCATGCAACCACTATAGTCGATTCTAAGACTTTGGACTTGTTACGCTTTGCCAACATAGCAGACCAGATTGAAATAAATTAAAATCCACAAGAAATAGCTCAAGTGTCACCATTCTCTTTTTTGATTAAAAGTGTTCAAAAAATCACGCACAGGCTCTTAATCCTGTGCGGTAATTTCTGAACATTCTATATTTTCTAAGAATAAATGGTTTAACTGGACGCCTCAGTGTGAGGCAGCTTTCACAAATTGCAAACTTAAGTTGTCCTCAACACCAGTTCTCCCCTACTCGAATATCAATTACCCATTTAATATTCAGCTGGGTGCTTCCAATGTGAGCCTTGACGATGCTCTGAGCCAGACCCTTCTAGATGTGAAAAAGTGATATGCTACCGAAAACGATCACAGAACAAGGAGGAAGCGTAATGTTTATGCGACCAAGAAGAAATACTCAGCAGTCTTTTCGGAAATTGAAATCGTTAGCCTGTACGAAAAATGGAAATGAAAATGAAAGCTAGTTTCATTGTTGGTTTGAGTGCTCGGTATCCTGCTTTCGGGAGTAAAACAAACATACATAAATTAGAGCGATAACAAATGCGATACGTCGTATACTCTTTTGATCGCTTACAGCTAAGTAGACACAATATTTAGGAAAGATTTTAAATGTAACAACGTCTTTTATCAATTTCACGAATTCATACAGTGCAAGATGGTGGTAGTTGGACGCAAGCCACACATTTTTTTCGTTCAAAAGTGAACTGCCAGCGTACAATTTCATTATGAATTTGAGAATTTGCAATCTCAATATGAAGTTTATAGCAATTTTATCCATTTCACTGAAACATCAAGGAAGATTAGTGAAAAATTGGTGGGATAACGTGGCCGGGATGCATAAATATCTTTTTCCTGTTAAACAACCTGTATAGATTGGAAGAGGAATTCATAAGCAGTAATCTGAACTTTCTCATCCAGAAAATTTACTTGGATAAAGATAATAAAGTTCTGTCTTCAGCGACCTATTTATTTAGGGCTGCAGAGCAACAAAGAAGGCACTGTATTTCTTTGGCACATCATCATGTTATACTTTAGAACTTCCAGTTGATGAACTTGTGTAGTTGTCAATATACGATAATTGGGTATCAGGTTTTTTTTGAATGTTCGCGTTCGTTTTCTCAATGATCATTAGTGACAGAAAAAGTGTTCCGCAAATGGAAATCTGCAGCCCAGTGGATATAATTCAGAAAAGGGAATGCAATTCTCCCATTGACGACTTACTTATTTTGGAATGTAGGGTAATAAATAAGGCAGTTCATTCCTTTGTGAAATTTTCATTATTTTTCTAGAAACTTTCGTTACTTACTTCATTTAAGTTAGATCAATGCTAGGAAGTAATCATAAGTATGATTTTTCTTCATCATTATTGAGCATGATTGAAAACATAAGTGATAAGTTTCGCATTATTCCCCGTACATCGCTTTCTTTCTTCCTCATGTAAATATTGACGCTTGAGTTTTCTCATTGAGGGCATCCATAATAATTTTTAATACGTAACTTTTTCTATAAATTGAAATTGTATGAGTTAAAATCAAGAATATGAATTGTAAGATGCATGGGGTAGGTATATATGGTTTAGAATGCATTTACAATGAAGCCTCATGTCTAAATAAATAAATTATTCAAATATGGTTGGTTGGTTGGTTGTAGTGGCAGCCCTCTATCAAAAAAAAAGGCTCACTTAGGCCAAGATAGGCCCATTGTGATACCACAAAGAGATAGGGTGCGGCACTAGAACCTGTGAGATGATGAGAAGCATTTCGATTCTCGTATGAAGCCGGCTATGCAGCCGATATTTAAATCAGCTACTTCCGTGAGGCTGTCCAGGAATGGTGAGCCTAAGGTTTTTATGCGTTTCCTGGACAGTGCCGGGCATTCACACAGAAAGTGTTGGACCGTCTCTTCCTCTTCTTCCAATCTGCAACTCCGGCAGAAATCATTGAAAAGAACGCTCAACATTTCTGCGTGCCTGCCAATAAGACAGTGCCCCGTCAGTATGGACACGATAGAACTCAAGGTTTCACAACTCGTGTTCAGGAGCTGCTTGGTGCGTCTGGAACTCAGTGCACGTCAAGTTTGCCTGGTTGTCCTGCAGGTTTCCTCCAATAACCAGGCTCTATTTGCAGCCTTGATGTAATGCTGCTTATAGAAGCTAGAGGTTGACCGACTTAGGGTGTGAGTGTATACTCCTGGAGCACAGTGCCAGCTCTCGCTAAGGCATCCGCTTCGCAATTTCCCGGTATATCACTATGTCCCGGTGCCCAGTGTAGAGTCACTTCACAGTGTAGTGACATCACGTTCAGCTGTGTACGGCATTCCATCACCATCATGGATGAGGTGTACACGTTGGACAGTGCTTGGATAGCAGTTTGACTGTCAGAGAAAATATTCAGGTTTCTTATGGAAATTTTCTGATTACTCAGCCAGTCTACTGCCTTGTATATTGCAATGACCTCTGCCTGAAAAACACTGCAGTGGTCTGGAAGCCGGAAAGATAGTTTCAGGCCTAGCTGTTCTGAGAAAACGCCACAGCCAACTTTTCCGTCCATTTTGGAGCCATCAGTGTAGATGTCGACCGATTCCTGAATACCACCTCTTTCTATTGCCCAGTCCTCCCTGCTTAGGATGACTGACCTGAAGCTGTGATGAAAGCAGGGAATCGGGGGCGCAAGGTCTACTTCCCCTGGCGTTGGTCCATCCCTCCGAAGTATGGTGGAGTGGCCAACATTTCCCTCTTGCCAGAGATGTAGTGCTTTTAATCGAATAGCAGAGCACTTGGCCTGCTGTCTCGTAAGGAGCTCCGTCGGGAGCCAGTTCAATAGCATAAACAGTGCCTTTGTCGGGGTAGTGCGTAAGGCCCCGGTGATTGCAATAGCTGCAATCCTTCTGACCCTGTTTAGCAGGTTTGCATTGGATCTTTTCGCAATAGCTGGCCACCAAACAACTGCGCCATACAGAAGAATTGGTTCCACTATCGCCGTATAGAGCCATGATACGATTTTGGGTTTCAATCCCCACTTTTTCCCAATGGCTCTTTTGCAGCAGTCGATTGCGCATGCCGCTTTTCGCGTTCTTTCTTCTATGTTCGCTTTCCACGCAAGCTTGGAGTCCAGAGTTAGACCCAAATACTTAACTTGATGAGACGGTATGAGACTTATCTCATCGAGTTTGGGTGGGAGAAATCGTGGAATTTTGTGCCTTTTTGTGAACAGCACAAATTCCGTTTTCTGCGGATTAATCTTCAAACCGCACTCTTTGCCCCACTTGGTAAGAATACTCAGGGCAAAGTTAAGTCTTTCAGATAGGGTGTTTACAAATTTGCCCGATATTGCTATTGCAATATTGTCTGCATAGGCTACGACTTTGCAGCCAGTCGCTTCTATTGTTGACAGGAGTTTGTCCACCACTAAGTTCCATAGAAGGAGTGATAGCACCCCACCTTGTGGGGTGTCTCTGCACGTCCTCCTTCTTAGGATACTGTCTCCTAGTGTGGAGTTAATGCTCCTGCTACTTAGCAGTTGTACGATAAACCTTATCAGGTTACCATCCACATTGTTTTCCTCGAGTGTCTTCTCAATAGCCTTATGCCTGACGTTGTTGAATGCACCTTCGATGTCTAGAAAAACCGCCTGCGTATATTCTTTGATGCTTAACGATTTTTCGATGAAGCTGGTGAGCGAGTGAAGAGCTGTTTCAACCGATCTCCCTTTTGTGTATGCGTGCTGCGCATTAGAGAGTGGTTGCAGGGTAGCTCTCAAATGAATCTCTATCAGCCGTTCCAGAGCAGAAAAGAGGTGAGGCTGATAGGTCTATAGTCCTTAGGTGAGGAGTGGGATGTCTTGCCCGCTTTGGGTATGAAGACTATTTTAGCTTCTTTCCACCGCTGTGGAATTTAAGCCATCTGTAGACATGCTTTAAAAATGGCTCTTAGCCATGGAAGCGCTATATTGATTCCCTGCTGGATTTCAACGGGTGAGATATTGTCCATTCCAGGGGATTTGAAAGGTTGAAATGAGCTGATTGCCCAGCGTAGGAGCCTGTCATTTACAGGCACAGTAGTTAGCATGCACTCCGGGAGCGTATGTGGATCAACTTCATCAGCCGCATCCTCACTGCCCGGAAAGTGCGTGTCCATGAGAATGGCTAGCGTCTCAGAGCTGGATTTAGTCCAGACCCCATTCGCATCTTTGACAGACCCCCAAAAATAAGGGGGAGCTCGTCATAACTTTACGCAGACGACTGACATCCTTGGAGTGTTCTATTTCTGCACAGAAACTTCTCCACGAGGAGCGTTTAGCTTTTCTGATGGAGCATTTGAACTCCTTCAGTTTCAGTTTATAGGAAGACCAGTCATTGGATTCTTTGGCCCGATTGAAGGACTTCCTACATTCCTTCCGCAGCTCCGCAATGTCACTATTCCACCATGGGGGCTTATATTTCCCCTTAGGCTTCGTTGGACTACATGCAGATCTTGCTGCTTCATTGAAGGCAAATGTAAGGGTCCCAACAGCTTCCTCCAGACCACCTATGTCTTCAATCTTTGGAGGTTCACCTTCTAAGGTAGACTCGAATACTGATTGGTATTTGACCCAATCCATCCTCCTTTTGTTGATGAAGGCTGGATTTTTCGGAGGGTCAAACGCCACATCGAACATTATATATAAATGATCGGAGAACGAGCACTCTTGTGATACATACCATCCTTTGATAGCGTGATGCAAGTGCTCGTTTGCTAGAGTGATATCCAAAACTTCCCTACGGCTTGCCGTAATGAAGGTAGGATCATCACCTTTGTTTACTAGGGCTAAGTCATGCGTTAGAATAAATTCGAAGAGTGACTCACCCCTTTTGTTCGTATCGGTGCCTCCCCAAATGCGATGATGGGCATTGGCGTCCGCCCCGATGATGAGATGGATGTTCCGTGCAGTGGCTTCTTTGACGATCCTCTGCAGGTTGATGGGAGGTGGCAGAACATCGTGTGCAGGAGGCAGCCCAAAGTGGTTTGGACTGCCTTTCCACTGCTTTGGCAACGGTGTCTTGATCACTGAAATTATACAAGGCTACAAGCCTTCCTTTATGATGATACAAGCTCTCGGTTTACCTGCTGTACTGAGGGATACTGTATTGTATCCCTTCATGTTGAGCCCGCAAACCCGGTTTCCTACAACCCAAGGTTCCTGGGCCAGTATTAGCTCCTCTCCTTTTTGGGCCAGGTGGAAGAGCAGTGCGGCGGATGGCGCCTTAGAATGATGGAGGTTTATTTGCAGAAACCTCAGCATCACGACACAATGTTTTGTCCACCTCCTCGTTAGATAAGGACATCTCCTCCTCAACCAGGTCGAGGGTTTGGAGAAGGTCCTCAGCCAACTCCGTGGTGGAGGTGGTGCTTCTTCCGTCGTCGGAGAGAAGATCTGACTTAGAGGGGTTCACGGTCGGGTCTACTGTTGTTTCTACAGTCACCTCACTCCCACTCTCTTTGCTCGGTTCCCGTACTGCCTTCCCAGTACGGTCCTTGCGATATACTCGCAGGGTGATAGCCGAGAAACCGTAGCTTATCACCCCGCCCTTCGACTCCAACAGAGCTAGTGCCTCCTCGTTGAGGATAATGAGAGCCTCTCTCTGTCCATTGCTGGGCTCGCTTACCTTGGCTACCTTCCAGTTGTCCACCGGAAGATCAGCATTGCTGAGCTTGATAAGCTCAACAATTTCCTCCGATATTGATGGCTCCGCCGGTATCCATGCCCTGTATCGAGGCCGATTCGGGATGTCTTCCCTGGAGACAGCTTCTAGCTTTGCTCCGTGCCAGACTTCTCCCAGTCTGATAATAGCCTGCTTATATAGATCCGCTGAGCGTTGATCCGTGCAGGCTATCAGCTTAACGTGACCCTGGTACCAACCAGCATCACGGCAACTAGGTGGGGGGCTGAGTTTGCCTCCAGTATGGGTTTGTACACCCGAAGAAGAGCGATTTCCACCATCTTCCAGTTTGACGGTGAGATGGTTCCATCGCTGCTACTCCTGTCGATGACAGCCCATACCAGGCTGCCCTTAGCCACTACACTAAAACTCCTGCCCTTGGCAGGATTGGGCGCGACCAATCTTGGTCTTTTGGTGACCTGCAGTTGGGCACTCGGTTGATTCAGGGCTGCCTCACTAGACCTACATCTTTTGTGAGTAGCCCCTTGCTTTGCTAAAGAGGCTTTATGAGCCTCTACCGTTGATGTTGCCCATTCAAGGAAAATTTTATCCTTGTGGGAAAGCCCCTCAGGGGGTAAATCTTTCAGCCTTTGCAGGACTTTGAAGGCAGATCTTCTGTCCCTGTAAGCCGCAATTGAGGGGTTTTGCTGCTTCTTAACACCTGAAGTGGAAGCGGTGTTGGAGGGCGCAGCGACAACCGTATGGGCCGGCTTATTCGCCGTTGCCTTGGTACTGCCGCTAGCGCCAATTTTCTTACCTGAGGAGGTGCTTGTCCCTGGCATAGCTGCCTTGGTACATGCACCCCTCGAAGAAGTGGGGGGTAGGCTGGTCGTTGTTGTCCGATTGGACGTCACGGTTTTCTTCCCACCAGAAGGCCGCGTTACCTTTGTCCACTTCCCTTCCGGGCTGAGTGGATCTTCTTTTATGTCATTATTCTTTGAATTCATTGCAATTGGGTCCCCCCTCGCAGCCGCTATCTCCACTCGTTGTGCAGTTTCCCTGAGACCCCATGGTTGTCTATGCCGAAGCAGGGAGGCCATGCGAGGGTTGGCACATTCCCTTATGAGGATATGTGCTCAGAGCCGGGCCAGCAACTAATCAGGAGTCTGAACTTAACTGAACCTACACGGCCAGACTAGTGGCGACGAGTTTCGAACGTACCGCGAGGCCTGCCAGGGTTTTACCGGGACGGAGGCAGCAGTGGCATTAGCCTGAAAGCCATTTTCGCAAGATATCACTCTTGCGTACTCAGATGACAGAATACCACCACTACCAGCCCAAAGCATCTAAAAGAGTCGTTTAGACAAAAGAGTAGTCCGAGAACATTCGGGGTCGTGCCATAGTAGATCATTTAGCGTTATCCGGGATGCACTACGGGGAGGCGATCTACATTACATTCCATTATTCACACATAATCCTCAATTTAAAGACACCAAAATATTTACAAATGATATACATACAGTAGCGAAAAACATTCAAAATTACTTAAAGATTTTTTTTGAACCATTTGCTGTATTGTTTTTAACAATTGGTGTAGACTTACAAAAGTTATGGTGTATTGAAGAGGGAGGGATCTCATAACAGACGCATTACAAGCCCAATAAACGGCTTGCGTGGACCAACTCCCCAGGACGCAGATTCACCGAGCATTTTTTTTTTCAATAGAAGAATTTTTCTAGGACTGGCAAGAAGCCGTAATTCAAGTTTTTGGGGTCACAAACTTCATCTTCTACATATTATTAACCATGCCTTGCACGAAAATTCGGGTATAGCAAAATTGTTGAAAAACTGAGTCACAGCAATCAATAGTTTTAACTAGCTGTAACGATACTAGAGTTATGAGCTGAAATGATCGGAACAGTGGGAGGGTAATTTTTCGGGAGCAACAACTTTTTTTCTTTCACGTTTATCAAAACTTTCCTTAATAATACTTTATTAGCAGTCGTTAGAAGTAATGTTTTTATGCAATCGATGATATGCGTTGCCTCCAAATTACATGTAAAATGCATTTTAAAGTCATATGAGTGAAAATTTTAGAGCACAGCAAATTTAAACTTGATTATTACCATAAAATAATAACATAAAAGTGGGGCTCACTCTGGAGTAATTTTAATCATCCATTTAACATATTTACACACACATATATTTATATATACATATTTATTTATATATACATATTTATATTTTTTTTGGGAGGTGGAGACCCCCATAAGCCCTAAAGAAGGCCGGTTACGGTTTCTCATGGGAGAGTAGTGTGGGACTTTAACCGCACTAAAACCATCCCCTCTTCGCCTTCCTCTTCTCCACGGGACTACCGTTAGGTATTTCGTGGTGGAGACGGCTCCGCGACACCGGCAATCCTGATCTTAGGTGGAGCCTACTGACTACCCAAGTCAGTAGCGTACGCAGGATTTTGATAATAATCATATTTTTGAAGTCTTAACTAGGTACGTTTGCTAGTGCTTCGGTGTAGATATGAAGATATAATTATGTAATCATACTTAATCTTACTTTTTCACCGGTCAAAGTTGGAGTCCTCCAAAAATAATTCTGGCAGACTTTAGCCTGATTGCATGTCTGGTTTCATTTACTTGAATCATTCATGATATCATGCAAATTATAAAATTATGCGCTTGACGTGTGAAAGAATCTACACTGTATTTGTAGACTTCCTTGGAACCAGAAAGTGTATATGCATGTTTGCAACTACATATATTGAAACGCCTTCAATACCTACAGGCTAGAAAAGAAAGCAACTAATAAAGTAAATGCCGTGGGAAAGTGAAACTGTCACTCAGCACAGACAGAGTATTATCGTAATCAGGGCTGGCTAAGCTTGTTTGCAGCCCATGCAGGGAAGCAACTCTGTGCTCTCAAGCAAATTTGTCGTCATTTCCACGTAATGCATGAGGTAGACTTTTTGTACGCGTTTTTTTTAATGAGGTGTCCCCAATAGGGCTTATCTTCAGATTACAAATCATATGACAAAATAAAAACAATCCATTTTGTGAGGGTTCTGATCAAAGATAGATAAAAACATTCAAAAATATAACTGTTGCTACTAAGATATGGGTGCGAATTAAATAAATGACACTTTTCTGGAAATTTACTTCGAAAACTTTCAATCAGGTGAACTTATTCTAATGTTCCTACCAACTCTTTATCTATATATGAAACTGCTAGGCTTCATACAATGAGTAATAGATAACGGCACACACGGATCCAATTTGTGCAAACTATGGCCGTATCACCCCTAGGTGAGATCTCTAAAGCACCATAGGAAGCGAATCGGGCCCATATGGGTTTTACTTTGAAAAAGATGAAAGATGTAATTGCTTAAAAATACTGAATCTCACTCAACTCCCACGTTCCAGAGTGTCGCGGCGAATAATTGTGAAAGTGGGTGACTTAGTGGTTAACGCTAGTTCAAGGCTCTTTGTCGACGAATAGTTTTCGGAAATGAGATTTGATGCCGCACTATCATTTCACTCAGCTGTGAATGAGAAAAAAATAAAAAAAAATTATGGTGAAATATCTAAACGACGATTTTTTTCATTAGCTCATTTAACACATCTTCTGTAGATGGAGTGAGATCTCTATGAATATATAGAAGTGCCAATTCATTTAGTCGTTCTTTGCTGGTGGAATTTTGCAAGTATGTTTTAATTCGTCGTAATGTTCAAAATGATCGTTCGTTTGTACACGTAGATACTGGGAGAACAGCCAATATTTCTAGCAATTTCTATATATTCGATATAATGTTTAATTACACATGCTTAACCCATCTATGGCCTTTTCTGGGCGGTTTACTTTTTCAAAATGCCCTTGCTTTCTGTATCACAGAGTCAACTCAGCATTCAATTCTTTTTCAAGGAGGGGGGGGGTTGAACCCGTAAACCCCCTTGGGTACGCTACTGTCCCAAGTTGCCTCGAGAGCGCCTCAGCTCACCCTGCACGTGCACAATTGTCGAGTTTACCACCGTCCAATTCCGCTCGGACTTCAGCATCTCTTCCACAAAGTTGTGCGGGTTGATGTTCGTTCCCAGCACACCCTCCAACCATTGACTCTCCACATTAAATCTGAGGCAATGGAACACAACATGCTCCGGGTTTTCGAGAGCACCAAGAACGCGGCAATATGGGCATGTGGCAACAAAGCTTTACAAGCCACCATGGGTGATGAAAAAGCTGGGTTTACGAAGGCCAA
Organism: Oxycera nigricornis; assembly: GCA_963942545.1. Classification (NCBI taxonomy): domain Eukaryota; kingdom Metazoa; phylum Arthropoda; class Insecta; order Diptera; family Stratiomyidae; genus Oxycera; species Oxycera nigricornis. The sequence goes on along the minus strand of OZ012661.1, from coordinate 42,587,280 downwards.
AATAAATGGTGTTTATGTCTACAGCTGCTATGCTGCTCCTAGCGCAACACTAGCGGAATTTCAGTGCATGAAGGACGATCTTGTCTTAGATGCAAGAAAGTTTAACCCTAAAGTTATCGCTGGTGACTTTAATGCATGGCCAGTAGAATGGGGTAGTAAATTGACAATTGCTAGGGGGCAAGTTCTTTTAGAATCTTTTGCGCAAATGGATCTGGTGCTCGCCAACGTTGATGGAGTCAACACATTCCGCAAAAGCGGTACTGGCTCAATAATTGATTTGACCTTCGTGAGTCCCGCACTGGCAAAGAACATGGACTGGTACGTTAGCGAAAAATACACCCACAGCGACCATCAGGCAATATTCTTAAGGCTGGATTGCGGACCTAATAAGGGTCAAACTTTTCGACGAAAGCTGCGAATAGAATGGTCTACGAGGGCTTTTGATCAGGATGCGTTTGTTGTAACAATGAACGCAAACTGTATCGTAGGGGGAACAGCTACCGAAAAAGCCTCGCAAGTGGTAGCACATTTGACACGGGCATGTGACACGGCGATGCCGAGAAGATGCATTCCAGGTAGGAAGCCAAATTATTGGTGGAGTACTGAAATTGCAGAGCTAAGAGCTGAGTGCCTCAAGACCAGGAGACGATGCCAACGAGCGCGGGAAGGCTTGATCACCTACGAAGCAGACATAAACACGCCATCAAAAAGAACAAAAGGGAATGCTTCAAGCAACTTTGCGAAGAAGCGGATGTGAACCCTTGGGGTGGTGCATATAAAGCAGTGATGACGAAGCTGAAAGGCTATAAGTCACCACAAATCACATGCCCAAAAATGCTTGGGAACATCGTGCAGGTACTCTTCACTCAACGGGAGAGCACGGAAATGCTATCAGATCTCCCAGTGTACCCGGCATCCATTCCACCGGTAACTGAAGAGGAAGTCACCAAAGCGTGCAGTAGGTTGAAGGACAACAAAGCACCAGGCCCGGACGGTATCCCTAACAAAGCGCTGAAAAAAAGGGTGAAGACAAGGCCGGATGTATTTGCCAGCACATTTGATGCGTGCATGCTTGAAAGGACCTCTCCTACCATCTGAAAGATGCAGAAACTGGTTTTGTTGTCGAAACCAAACAAACCACTAGGAGAATCTTCGTCGTACTGCCCCATTTGCCTTTTGAATACAACAGGTAAGTTGCTGGAGCGTATCATATACAACAAGTTGGCTCCTATTATTGAAGACCGAGGTGGTATATCCAACTCTCAGTATGGTTTTCGTAGAGCACGCTCTACAATATTTACGAATTATTGTCATTTCCCCAATTGTTACTGATTTGTCGGCACAATAATCTATTGCCAGATCAAAATGGAATGCAGCTCGTTCCAGAATCACAGTAGCACTGCGTTTGCGGAATCGCTCAATTTCATTATGTCGTGCTCGCTGTTGTTGTGTTTGATGTGCACGAACTCGTTGAATTCTAAACCTATCTACTGCCTTGTCACTCACTAGAAAACGCTATTCTGACATAGCAATACGACTATTTTCTTGATCTGTCTCTCTCTGGTCATCAGTGCGGTTAACACGTGAGGTAGCTCGTCGCACATTTGATTGACTGCGACGACCTAATTCAGGTCGTCTTCTCTTCGGCATAGTAAATTGTAGTTAATCAAAGTGAGAAAAGTTCTCACGCACTTAGCATTAAAGTGTCACTATCACAAAAGATCAAAAACAAAAAACACAGAACTTGAAATGTAATTATTACTAAGGATCACTGAAGTGAAGAAAGTTCTCGCACACGTAGCGGTGATCGTCACTCACAAAGTTAGAAGGATGCATTCTTTGTCTGAGGTATTGATCGACATAGAGGATGGGTTGACATATTAGTTGGTTGTGAAATGTCAAATATTATGGTTGCGTTCATAAATTTAATTTGTGACAAAACTAAAGATTTATCAATCAACATAAATATAATCTGATAGATAATTAGCAACAGTAGCTAGCTAAAATTTAGTTTATTTTTTACCTCCTGAGAATAAATATGTAGTTAGAAAGATATAAAAATTCTTATTAGTTATTCATTTTAAACTATTCTTTCCATTTGATTTTTGAACGACGGGGACACATCAAAGGGAAAACAAAATTGTTGTTTTTATTTAATTTCTAGCATTTTCATTTTTATACACCTTTTAAACCTTCTCTGGACTTCCACAAATAATTCAAGACCAAAATTAGCCAAATCGGTCCAGCCGTTCTCGAGTTTTAGCGAGACTAACGAACAGCAATTCATTTAAAGTTATGTATATATATATATATATATATATATATATATATATAGATATATATATATATATATATATATATATATATAGGGTGTTTTGTATTCGGTGGCATAAAATGACACCACATATTCTTTTAAGTGTCCCGAGAAAAAAATCGTACTCGAGGGGGGTGGTAAATCCGAAGGGGTTTCGAAATATAGGAGGGGGAAGTACCCCGCTCCATAACCACGACCTGGCATGTGTAAATCGTCATTACTATTTTATTTTTATGTGTAGACTTTTGAAAAAGAATGCGTTCGATAGCCTGTCAATGTATGTTTCTAGAAATGTATTAACAAATGCCGCCAATGCTGCCAGTTTTACACGAAAAAATGAGAAACTTAAAACAACCGGAAAAAATTGACTTTCGCGACCGTGTTAAACGCTAAAGTGATGTCCTAACCTATAAAAATTATTATCTTGACAGAAAGCCTTACTTTTTGCTTGAATATTTCCGAAGAAAACGGTTGCCGATTTTCCTTTAGTTCCTTCAAAAAATAGAAAACTAAAATTGTGTGAAATTTTGCTGACTTACTTTATTATGGAAATTAATAACTAAAGATCTATAGTAACAATTTCTTTTGAACTTATCATAAAACAGCAGTATTTCTGTATTGCTTTTGATCACATCAACTGTTCAAAGTGTCTTCCTTCCACAGAAATACTACATCGAAATGCATGAGTTCCTCTCTTATTTTTTCATTAGCCGCCTCAATTCTTAAATCTAATTGTTAAACTGATGACACAGGTGTCTTGTACGCTTCTTGCTTCATTGCACTCCACACATAAAAATCAAGGATAGTTAGATCTGGAGAAAGGGGTACCCACCTAATTGGACCATTTCGACCTATCCACCTTCCTGGATAGTTTGAGGCAAGCCAATGGGTGGTTTCTTGGCCAGTATAGCCATACTCATTTATACCTACCATAATCCTACAGTGGAAAGATTTTTCAGTGATTGGTTTTCTTCATGCTATTTGTTGGACCTTCTTTAGTATTGAAGGGTTTTTAAGCTGAGCTAATTAAAATCCGACGTTTTGAGGATGACATAAAGTTAATGTTTATTAATAAGCACCTGACAATACAAAGGGGTATAAATGTTTTGTCGAAATGCAGCATAACTTAGTCGAATAGTCAATTGAAAAGAATCTAGGAGTGCTTATTTTTAAACATATACAATCATGGCTAACTTTACCAACGAGGAATATGCTGACATGCATTACATTTACGGAATTTGCGATGGCAATGCCGCATGTGCACAGGAGGAATATCAAACGAGGTATCCGACCCGAAGATTACCGGATACCAGAACCTTCATGAGACTGCATACGAACTTACACGTTTTTGGAAGTTTCCAACCGCATTTTGACAACTGAGCAGTTTGGGCGAGACTAACGTACCGCAATTCATTTACATATATATATATATATATATATATATATATATATATATATATATATACATATATATATATATATATATATATATATATAAGTTAATTGACTTTTATATTTCTTTAAGAAAAAACACAAATGTTATATATTTAGATGAGGATTTATTGAGTATTCAACTTAGACTAACTGTTTTCTTAGAAGCTAGATCTATTTATTAAAAATTAAATGCTGACTCCAAATTCTGTTGCCATCGAAGCTTTATCGTGGAGATTGCATATGTTGCAGTTTTCTGAGGGAAATTGGAATTGTTGATGCTTCCATGAAGTGCATGGATTGGAGCGGAAATGGTGTAGGGTGTCATATGGGTAGATTGGGTTGATGGGGCTAACTTGGGATTTGTTGATGTTTCCATCAAGTGCGTGGATTGGAGCGGAAATGGTGTAGGGTGTCATCGTAAGCGTGTGTCGCTAACTCTTCCCCTCTTAGGTGCTGATGTCCTCATCAGCTAAAAAAATGGTCCATTGCATAGACTTGCCATTGGAATAGCTGTAGGATTTAATGGAATGTGTTGACCACTTGATTTGTTGCAACAGAATTTGAGTTGGTTAAAAATTTTGAAATACACGAAATACAAGTGTTGCTTATATCTATTAATTTATCATGATTACAAATAGATAGCTTATCATAGTTCTTACAATCTCTTTACAAATGTTTGAATTTTATTACTTATGTTGGTTAAATTATTTAACCTGTCATTGAACGCATTATTTATTATAACATGATTATTGTTGTTTCCTAAGACGTTACACATTTTATCTCTAACTATTACAAAGTCTTCGTGATCGGGGTTTCCCGCGATCCACTTCCAAACTGATCCAATAAAATTTAGAGATCGTTTTGTCTTCTTGGGTTTCAGATTATCTAGCAGCTCCTGGGTTTGTTGCAGTTCATGGGAAACTAAAGGGAAAAGGATATTTTGTGTCATGTTGTGTTCGAGGATCTTCGCGAGTGGAAGTATAGAACGTGATTCTAGAAGTAAGATTAATTACGTATATTGCTTTTGTGGATGGTTTTTCCTGATTCAGTTAAGACTGTTGTATTGTTATTTTCTTTAACTATTTCTTTTATGTAACGTACAGATAATTTTGAACCTAGTCTCTTATTGCGCTTGACATAAATTATTTCGCCTGTTTGATATTGTTTAATGGGGTGTCTTTTTTTATTATAGTTTTCCAGATCTTTCTGTTGTTGAAGTTTGATTCTTTCTATATTGGACATACGTGTTTTCTCGAAGTCTTCGAGATTGACTTGGGGGTTTCTACCATAAAACAGTTCAACTGGTTTTTTTCCGGTGGTTGAATGAATGGTGAAATTATACTCATTAACGGAACGTTCAAGTAGTTCTTCGAAAGAACGATGAGGGTTTTCCTTTTTCGGACAACGCATAATTTCTATCAATGTAGAGTGCCATCGTTCCACCTGTCCATTAACCTCGCTTTTATACGGAGGTGTGCGAAACAGGGTGATTTTAAGTTCGTCTTCCATCATAAACACTAAGCTAAGAGATTTCAGAGCACCTTCGTTGTCTATGACTATATTTTCAGGTACGCAAAAAGAAAAAATGATATCTCTTAAAGGTCTCCTAATATCTTCAGCAGATTTTGAAGCGATTATTTTCGCTTGCGCAAATTTTGTAAATTTATTAATGGTCTCGTTAACACATGGTGTTTTTCGGTAAAGAAAAGGTCAATATGGATAGTGTGTCCTGGATACGTAGGAATAGGTGTAGGATTCAGTAATGGCTTGTTAGGATGACGATCGTATTTGTTTTCTTTGCATATTGAGCATTGTTTTATCAATCTCTTTATTTTCGAGGACATTTTGGGGAAGTAGAAATTTTCAAGAATTTGGAGTCTGGTCTCTTCTGCATTACGGTGCGCACGACGATGAGTTCTGACAATACGATCTTCTTGTTCTGTTTCACTAGACACATCTTCAACTATCTTTTGTGTGAAACGAATTCGATAGGTGCTGAAGTGGACTGGATATATTTCTTGTACTCTGCCCATTGTTTCTTCATTGGTCAGAAGACCATTGATGACACTTGGATTAAGATATCTCTTGAATATATTAATTATGTCGGTATTGGTGTATGAACGCTTGCTAATAATGTGCCTTGTGTATTTACTAAAGGGATTAAGAATTTGATAACTATCTTCATCATTGATCTCTAGAATTAGTTGGTTTCGGAAGCAGTTGACTGGGACTTCGACAGTAGGGATCAGATTATGGGATGAACTTCCGTCACTGTGCTCTGATGGCGTTAGTGAATGGATATTCGTTGCAGTGGATGGTCTGGATAGAGAGTCGGCTAAGACGTTCATTCTTCCAGGCTTGTACTTGAGTTCATAGTTATACTCTTCAAGTATTGCTTTCCACCTTTTCATCTTTGAGTTTGTGTTTTTATTCGACAAGGCATATGTTAAGGGTTGGTGGTCTGTGAATATATGAACCTTCTTTGACCCAAACAGGAAGTTCCTTAGGGAATTTAGTGCCCATATGATAGCAAGCATTTCTTTCTCGTTTGCTGCATAATTTTCCTCGGTTTTGCTGAGGGTTCGAGAAAGGAACATTATTGGCTTGTTGTCTTGTGAGAGAACTGCTCCTATGGCGTAGTTCGAAGCGTCAGTTGTGAGCTCGAATGTTTTTTCGAAGTTAGGGTGCATAAGTACAACGTCTTTAGATATCAGAGAGTTTTTCAGTTTATCAAATGCCAATAAGGCTTCATTGTCCATATGGATAGGTTTGTTTTTTGAAACGTTTTCGGACACTCGTCCATCTTCCCCTCTTAAAAGGGATGTCAGAGGTTTCGCTATTTTTGCGTAATTTGGGATGAAACGTCGGTAGTATCCTGACATTCCAAGAAATGACCTCAGGTCTTTTAGGGTTTTAGGAGGAGATAGGTTGATGATTGCTTGAACTTTATTGGGGTTGGTTTTTATGCCATTTGTGCCAATGATGTAGCCTAAAAATTCTATTTCTTCTTGGAAAAATTCACATTTGTCAATCTGAATTTTCAAGTTAGCTGCTTCGAGAGTTTGAAACACAGCTTCCAAATTTGCGAAGTGCTCTGTTTCATCCTTTCCGAAGATGATAATATCGTCAATGTATACATAACAACGCGTGCCAATGTGTTCTCTCAAAACATCATCAAGGGCTCTTTGAAAAATAGAGGGTCCATTTTTAGCACCGAATGGTAGGCGGGTGAATTCAAATTTTCCGTTATTGACGGAAAAGGCAGTTTTCTCAATGTCTTGTTGTCTAAGGAGGATTTGGTGAAAGCCGCTTTTGAGATCTATTATCGAGAAGTATTTAGATCTATTATCGAGAAGTATTTATTTTTACCAAAGTTTGCTAGAACTTCGTTGATTTCAGGGATAGGATATCTATCTGGAATGGTGATTGAGTTAAGTTTCCTATAATCAATCACGAGACGATATTTTTCTCGCCTGATGCGTCCATTTTTTTGGGCACGATCGAGACAGGAGAGTTATAAGGAGACTTTGATGGCCGAATGATGCCGTCTTGTAGAAGTTTATTTATCTCTTTTTCAACTTTCTTTTTTAATGCCATGGGATAAGGGTAGGATTTGGAATAGACAGGTTCATCTGTGGTCGTTCGAATTTCTCCGCGGACGTTAGTAGTGAAGGTGAGTTTTTCATCAGGATCTGAAAGAAGATTAGGATGTTTACTGACGACTCGGGATAATTTGGTCGTCTGCTACTTGGTCATGTGTGAAGTTCTAAGATTGACGTTATGGTTAACATTATGAACGGCGGCTGAAAAGTATTGTTTAAGAGGTATGGTACGCTCGGAAAGGATTGTCATACAGTTTTCTTTCGTATAGATGATTGCATTCATCGCTCTAATGGTATCGTTTCCAACTATACCATCAAATGCTATGAGGCTAGAAAGTTTATAGAATTTAATTTTTCCTACTTTGGGGCCAAAAATTTGGATTAATGAATGATGTGTGATTTCTATATTTCCTGAGACTGAATTAACACTAAAAGCTTTATCATTAGGAAGAGGGGTTCGGATATGCTTAGGCTGAATATAATTTTTATTCGAACCTGTATCGATTAAGAATTTGAGGGGCTCTCCACTCCTTGATGTAAATTCAAAGTAGGGGAGCGAAGAGCGCTTTAATCTAAAAAATAGATATCGTCAACCTGTTCGTTAGCGGGGCCATCATGGATATAATTATTCAAAGTCTGGTCATTAGTGACCTGTTCTTCGTATTGTTCTAGTTCTGGTGAGAATGGAACCGTTTCGTTTGCTTCTAAATATTCAATAAAATTCTGCCTATCTATTTCGTTTCGCGACTTACTTATTGACTCATTGCGAACATCTGGCTGTATATTGTAATTGTTCGTGTGGAACAATCGCTGTTGTTTACCAGGGTGATGGTCGTTTTGTCTATTTAGCCGTTTTTGAGCGTAGAATTGGGGGTTCTGTGGGCGGTTTTGGTAATTTACCGCCATAGATCTTATTGATCTATCTACGTCCATTGGCTCAGGCCTTGGCCTTGGCTTAGGAGGTAGTGGCCGAGATTTATATGGCTGCCTTGATTGAGGGAACTGTTGATAATTGTTTAGCCATCTAGGTGGCTGAGGAGGTTGTGGATGATTTACTAATTCGGGATAGAATTGTTTCCTTGGTGCTGGGATTGGACATGGAATTGGAAGATAGTTTCTTTTAGGAGGAATAGGGGGTGCTTGTGAAGCATAAGGTTTACGCACAGTGTTTTGGGTGTTGTTAGCGTGTTGAGTACGATAATCTACGTTTTGTATTTTTAGACAAAGGTGCAGTGCTTGTGGCAGATCTACTGGCTCTCGAATGCTTAGTAGTCTTGGCAAGTCACCTCTGAGACCCCTTACAAATGTATCCAGCGCTTTTTATCTGTAACATTGAGTCATAATATTGAGAGACTCTTGTCCGAGATGATCTAATGCACATAATTTGTTCAAGATAAGTGAGAGGTGATTATAGACGGATTGGTAAAATTCGGGAATTGTTTGGGTTCCCTGTATTAACGTTGTCATCTGGTATTCCAGCGTTCCTAAGTCTCTCTTATCCGCGTAGTGAAGCGTCAAACATTTTGAGATTTTGCTCCAATTTAAAGGAGTGTTTTAGGACTCGAGAACTATGTCTGCGTGTCCTACGATTTTGTTCCTAACGACGGAAAGAATTCCGTAATATTTTGCTGTGCCTTTGAGATGTTCGTAGATTTGAAGTATCCTTTCGACACTCTTCTTCCACGAACTAAACTCGCCGTCTTCACCAGAAAATTGTCGTAAGCTTTTTACGACATCAGGAATTCTGTCCATTCCTGATAGATCCATATTATCGTTAATTTGGATTGGAATATCAACATCGTTGTTGATATCCGACGCTGGATTCATTATGGAACGAATAATTTGTGTTCCCTGAATTCTGAGCGTTTCCGATACTACACGCGCGATATATTCATCGAGTTCGCCGGGGTTTGAGATACATCAGCCTGATTCAATGCATTATATTCTGGAAGTGAGGGTAGACCCACATTTTGATTTAATCTGGAGGGTCTCACTAGATTGCTTGGGTTAGACATCCTTAAGATGTATATCGAAAAGTGAGCAAAACTTTTAATTAATTTTTTTTTTCAAATTACACGCACGGTCGTTTAATCACACAAATAATAATTTTACGTTCTCTAGGAAACTACAATATCACCGTAAAAATTTAGCACTTTTAGAATAAAAATAATTTTTAGAAACGGAACTGATGCTCTTTTATTCTTAAAATTAGCACTTATATAAATTCAGATGTCGTTAAATAATAGAGTGACTATTACTTACATAATTACTACAAATTTTATCAGCAACATCCTCGCTTCTCGGTTGTAGATTCGTTGTCAGGACTATTCACTCGATGAGTAATTTTTGATGACGTTATTTTATGCGTGAAGTTTTCCTCTTGTCAAAAGAATTGCTGCTTCTTTGCTCCGTGAAGATTCCGTGCTGAATTTCTTCTTCCTCTGAGAAGAATTGCTGCTTCGTTGCTTCGTGAAGATTCCTTGCTTTGTAGGGTTTCCTTTTGGACCACTTCTCCAATCAAGGCGGCAGTTTTTTTTAAAACGTCCCTTTTTTTCCTTTCGGGTGAAGGAAGTACTTGGGGGCCTCGTTCCTCGATATTCCTTGCTTCTTCTTCGTGATTGGGTAATCACGGTCTTTGGTCGTGATTGGGTAATCACTTTTCCAATTTTTTGCGTTTATGCAACTGCCTCCCAAACCTGTGGAACTGGTTATCGCACTTATAACTAATTAGTTATGGTTGGAGAAATAATGGCACTGAATTTACACAAATTTTTAGGATGAAAGTGGATGAAATGGTCCCTGCTCGGGCGCCAGTTAATTGACTTTTATTTTTCTTTAAGAAAAAAAAACAAATGTTATATATTTAGATGAGGATTTATTGAGTATTCAACTTAGACTAACTGTTTTCTTACAAGCTAGATCTATTTATTAAAAATTAAATGCTGACTCCAAATTCTGTTGCCATCGAAGCTTTATCGTGGAGATTGCATATGTTGCAGTTTTCTGAGGGAAATTGGAATTGTTGATGCTTCCATGAAGTGCATGGATTGGAGCGGAAATGGTGTAGGGTGTCATATGGGTAGATTGGGTTGATGGGGCTAACTTGGGATTTGTTGATGTTTCCATCAAGTGCGTGGATTGGAGCGGAAATGGTGTAGGGTGTCATCGTAAACGTGTGTCGCTAACTTATATATATATATATATATATATATATATATATATATATATATATATATATATATATATAGATTTATATATATATATATATATATATATATATATATATAGCCAAGTTACGAGGCGTTCATCAATCAAACTACAAACGTTACAAACCAAGGATTCATCAATTCATCAACGAGGAAGCACCAGTCGATTGTCGAAACCAGTCGAAGACAACGATGCTTTTCACAGAATTTTGGATCGTTGAGGAAGTCGAAATTTAAGTCACTTCAAATATAATTATTGCATTACTATTATTTCGATAAATAACTATTTAAGTAGAAAAACAAGTGAAATATTGCCGGTGAAAACAATATCATCTGTGTTTGCCTGTGAAAAAAATATCATCTGTATTTGCCTGTGAAAAAAATATCAACAGTTTGTAAAAACAAACTTTTAGTCTTCTTAATATAAAAAATTCAATTCATCCGTGTTTGGTCCTTAACAAAAATTTATAGCCTTCTTAATATAAAAAAGAGGAACAATTACTTGTGCGTAGTGCAAATTTGTGCTTGCTGGGATTTATGATTGCAAGTTGTGATCGCGAATTATCCGATAAAATGTCTAGCCCATGTAAATTGTTAAGGCCATCCAGGCAAGATATGAACGCTGGGTTGCCTCCACTACCCGAGAATAGCGTTTTAAATCAGGTTGAAGCACTCCCCCGGGTGGCAATGCAATTACTTCTCAGAGTTTCGTAAATCCTCCCCAAATGCCACAATCCCTTGAACTAAACGAATATATCGCGAGTGTAGTGTCAGTATTGTGATTTACGTTATGTTGATTTGGTCCAAATTTAAAACGTGGAAAAGAAGCAAGAGTTAATACAACGCCCTAACCAGAATTAGTTAAGAAACCAAAAGCAACTAAGCCGAGCAAGTTAGCACTTGCCCGAAATAATGGCATCGGATGGATATACCAACCTGTGCCGCAATTTCTATGTGACAGTAAAACTTTTAGAATTGTTTAGGGCGAGGTGCCAGTATGTCTAGCACTCAAGTCTTTAATTATTGAGAATTGACTGTAAAATATTCTTACATTCTACGGCTTAAATACTATTTCTTATTGCCTAAAATTCGGTCACATGCTGACTTTCTTTTCCCTACAAATGGGTCAAATCGAATTACCCAAACATGACTCAATGTATCTATCCACACACGTTCCCGACACTCAACAACGTTGCATAAACAAATGCATTGTTTATGTATGATTAATTACCATGCCGCCAAAGGCAAGCCATCTCGTGTGTGGACATCAAAAATGGCACGGGCCAAAAGTGCACATGTGCAAATGCTAATAGTGTCGCGTGAATGGGAACATATAGTGTGTTTTGGGTTATGCAAATTGTTTACAAATGTGTTTACTTTTGTTTATGCATATCATTACACCCATATGGTTTTTTGTGCTGAGCCTTTACTTTACACTTGAAGAAAAGGTGAAGCAACGTGTGCCGGTACATGTGGTTTTACTTATTAACAATATTAGATTCTGAAACTTATTTTGTACATGTTATTCTGTAAATTTTGTTTTGTGTTACATTGCATTTCCAAGGTTTAAGTAAATTATTGTGAAATTCTTTAATTGTTCCGTTCATATCTACTGTTGAGTTTACTCCATTTTGTTCTACAATAGTGTAAGGACCTTGGTAAGGTTTTTGATATTTTTTTCTATTAGTTACCTTTACTTATACTTTATCTCCTACTTTACAGTTTAATGTATTCATATTTGAGTGTGTTAATGCTCTTTTATTTTTTACTATTTCTATGATATCTTTAGCTTTCACTAATGTTCTTTTCATTCTTGCTTTAAATTCACTCGGAAAATTGTCTTAATTATATACAGTGTTCGCTTTGTTAATCTTGTCACTCGGTAAATATGGTAATTTCCCAAATACTAACTCATGTGGTGAATATCCTGTATCGATATTCGGTGAGGTATTATACGCGAATGTATAATATGAGAGCCAAACATCCCATTCCGATTCTTCCGCGAAAGATAACATGAATTCATTGAGAACACGATGGTTTCTTTCGTGGTGATAAGGAGTGGAAAATATTTGTTTTATTTCTTATAAGTTACAAATTTCCTTCATCAGTTCATTTGTGAATTCAGTTCCTCTGTCAGATTTTAGAATTTTGAACTGGCCATATTTCAGTACAAAGTCTTTTACTAAAGCTGAAGCGACTGTCTTCGCGTCTTTAGATTCAATCGGTGTGGCTGCAAAAAACTTAGAAAGTTCACATTGCATAGTTAATATATATCTAAAGTGATTTGATATTCTTAATGGTCCAACCGTATCAATTTGTAAATTTTCGAAAGTGGTTGATGGTGTATTTGTTTTTACAGCGTGTTCTTTTGTTTGCCTAACTTGTTTATTTCTTGCACAGGATTTGCAGTTAGTTATAAATTTCTTGACCATGTTACTCATATTTTTCCAACAAAAGTTTTGCTTTAATTTCAGGACTGTTTTCCTAACGCCTAGATGTCCTGCAAGGGGTGAAGTAGGATATTCGTTTATTAATTTTTCTTGTACTGACTAACTCAAGATTCTTTCTGGTGGTTTATATATTAATATTTTTAATGGAGCGCGATTTTTATTATTTTGCTGCAGCGCATTATATAATTTTATTAATTGATCTTTGCGTATACATTTAAATATTTCGTCATTTTCATATGCACTGTCATTTTCATATGCATTGTTTCAATCATCTTTTCCACAATGAAATCTAGTTTTCTATTGGGATTATCACTGTTGATTTTATGCCTAACAGTTGGTAGCTTTTTTCCATCAGGAACGTATTCTCTGGGAAATTTATCGCTTTCACAACACACAATTATTTCTTTTGGCGTATATACGATTTTTATATTCAAACTTTCTTTTTCATTTATACCTCTTTTAATTTCTATACCTCTTTTATTATCTATACCCATGGGTTTCATATTACGCGCTATTTCGGTTTCAATTTATTAACGTTTCTGATATCAGATATTGATGTACGATCCCAAATGTGAAGTTGATCAGGCTTCTTTGAATGATTGCAATCATCTTGGCTATTATTATTTTTACTATTATTTTTAGTGTCAGTTTTATTATTCTTGTTGTTCATGCCCCTTGTAATAGCTAAAGTTCTTTTTGCAGTATTAGCTATCTCAGCTTGAATCATTTTCTTTAAGATTTCTGAAAACGTCACCCTTCTCTAATTCTAATTTCAAATCTATCGCTTCTGCCAAATTTTTTGGTCTAGCTGCGAATACTGTGCTTTTCAGGTAGTCGTTCAGACCATTTATGAAAATAATTAAAGCATATGTGTCGATTAGTTTGACTATAGTGTCTTTCTCAGCTTGCGTTGCCGTTGCACCTAAATCGGATATTTGTAGTTGATTTAAATCGTTTATAATATTAATCACTCTGTCCTTATATGAGCTAATATTTGAATTCTTCTGTGATAAATTACCTAGTATCGTGTGTAACTGCGGTACTGTATTTGTATTTCTGTAAGTTGTAGACCATTTTGCTTTTAAATCGTCATACGTAGATGGTATTCTAATATAACAAATTATTGTCCTTACGTTTGTAGCTAACTTTATGTGGTATACAAAATCTATTAATTGTGTTTTGGCCGCATTAGTCAATGAATTGTTTGATATTTCTATAATTTTTAGAAAAGATTCTAACTCTTTATAATTCCCATTAAAAGTTGGAATTGTTTTGATGGCTATCTCTAAATTAAATTCTGCCATTTGTGGTTCTGATCTTGATTCTACTGTTGCCAATTGACTTTGTATTATTTTTTCGACTTCAGTTGAGACTCCAATAAATTTAGCAATGTCGAAATCGCATGAAGCGTCTTTTTCCAAATGCTTATTGATTTCTTCGCGTATTTCTTTTACTCTTCCAAGTTTTAATAATAAGTTGTTCTTAGTGTATGGCTTATCTTTTCCTTTTTTCTTTAAATTTTGAAAAATGTTCTCAACTTCATCTAATAAATGTTGTATCCTCATTTACAAAAATAATTTTTACAATATTTATAACTTTATACTTTAGACATTTATTGTTCTATTGCTATATTGCGTACATAATTTCTGTTGTATTTTTGGTAAAAATAGAAAATTGTAATTGCTATACAGAATACTACCGAAGTTCCTATAACTTGTTTATATTCCTCCACAAACGACTGTTGGATATTTGAAGAACAATTACCCATTTTGTTTTTAATTAGTTATTTTAATTTCTTTAATTTTTCAAATAAAATATTTTGATCTTTTCCTTTCGTAATCGAAATTAATCGGTGCAGCTCCTTCCATTCTTGCCTGAGTCTGACCTGTCTTCCGCCTCTTCGTTTACGTTTCCGGGCTGGGTGTATTATTTTTGGTGTTGGCTTCTTGTTTGAGTATCTGGCTCTGTATTCTTCGATGTTTATGCGCTTCGGGCCGATATATCGATGCTCTTCCTTCGGGGTCAGTGTGTATTTGGGCGCTGCTGGAATGTATTCTTCCTTTATGAAATTTTTAGCATTGTTTAACAGCTTCTTGAACAATCTGTCTAGCTCCGCTTTTGATTTTTCGTCCATAACTGTGTCCGTATGGGCAGGATCGGTGTGGGCAGGATCGCCATATTGTGATTTACGTTATGTTGATTTGGTCCAAATTTAAAACGTGGAAGAGAAGCAAGAGTTTATACAACGCCCTAACCAGAATTAGTTAAGAAACCAAAAGCAACTAAGCCGAGCAAGTTAGCACTTGCCCGAAATAATGGCATCGGATGGATATACCAACCCGTGCCGCAATTTCTATGTGACAGTAAAACTTTTAGAATTGTTTAGGGCGAGGTGCCAGTATGTCTAGCACTCAAGTCTTTAATTATTGAGAATTGACTGTACAATATTCTTACATGCTACGGCTTAAATACTATTTCTTATTGCCTAAAATTCGGTCACATGCTGACTTTCTTTTCCCTACAAATGCGTCAAATCGAATTACCCAAACATGACTCAATGTATCGATCCACACACGTTCCCGACACTAAGCAACGTTGCATAAACAAATGCATTGTTTATGTATGATTAATTACCATGCCGCCAAAGGCAAGCCATCTCGTGTGTGGTCATCAAAAATGGCACGGGCCAAAAGTGCACATGTGCAAATGCTAATAGTGTCCCGTGAATGGGAACGTATAGTGTGTTTTGGGTTATGCATATTGTTTACAAATATGCTTACATTTGTTTATGCATATCATTACAAGAAACACTTAGGGTTCAAGGAGCGCAAATTTTTCGTTCCATAATGAACCCGGCATCGGATACTAACAATGATGTTGATATTCGGATTCAAATCAATGAAAACAAAGATTTGTCGGGAAGGGATAGAATCCCTGATGTCGTGAAGACTCTGCGACAATTTTCTGGTGAAGACGACGAGTTTCGTTCATGGAAGAAAAGTGTCAAAAAATACTTCGAATCCATGAACATCTCAAAGAAAAACCAAAATACTGCGGAACTCTTTCTGTCATCAGGAATAAAATAGTAGGACACGCAGACCTAGCTCTCGAATCCTACAACACTCCCTTGAATTGGAGCAAAATCTCCAAATGTCTGACGCTTCACTATGCGGATAAGAGGGACTCAGGAACGCTGGAATATCAAATGACAACCTTAATGCAAGGAACTCAAACAGTCTCCTAGTTTTACCAAGTCGTCTATAGTAACTTTTCACTTATTTGAAATAAATTATGTTCATTAGACCATTTAGGGCACGAGTTTCTTCACATAATGACTCAGGGCTACAGAGAAAAAGCACTTGATACATTTGTGGGAGGCCTCAAGGGTGACTTACCAAGGCTGCTAAGCATCCGAGAACCAGCATATTTGTCACAAGCACTACATCTTTGCCTGAAAATGCCAAATATAAACTATCGCACCCAGCACGCTAACAACACACATAACGTTGAGCGAAAGTCTCATCATGTGTCAGCTCCTCCTATACCTCCTAAGAGGAACTATCTTTCACTTCCACGTCCAGTTCCAGCATCCAGAAGGCAATTTTATCCGGAACTAGTACATAATCCACAATCTCTTCAGCCACCACGATGATTGCACAACCAACAACAGTTCCAACAATCAAGACAGGCTTATAATCCTCGGCCACTCCCTCCCAAGCGAAGACCAAGGCCAGAGTCGATTGATGTAGATCGATCCATAAGGTCCCTAGCGGTAAATTATCAGAATCGTCCCCAAAATCCACAATTATACGCTCAGAAACGACCAACCAGGCAAAACAATCAGTATACTGGTAAACAACAGCACATGTTTCACACGAGCAGGAACGGGTCACTAACGACCAGACCTTGAATGAATATATCAATGAAGACTCTGCTAACGAGCAAGTTGACGACATCTATTTTTTAGATTAAGGCGCTCTTCGCTCCCCACTTTGAATTTATATCAAGGAGTGGAGAGCCACTCAAATTTTTAATTGAAACAGGTTCAAATAAGAACTATATTCAGCCTAGGCACATTAGAAACCCTCTTCCTAACGAGAGACCTTGTACCATTAACTCAGTTTCAGGAAATATAAAAATTACACATCATTCATTTACTCAAATTTTCGGTCCTAAAATAGGAAAAATGAAATTTTATATACTCCCTAGCCTCATATCATTTGACGGCATAATTGGCAACGATAGTCTTAGAACAATGAATGCAGTCATCTACACGAACGATAACTGCATGAATATCCTTTCTGAACTTGTCATTCCTCTTAAACAACAATTATCAGCTGCCGTTCATAACTCTTATCTCAGAATTTCTCATATGAATAAAGATCAGACGACTCAATTATCCAGAGTCATCGGTAAACATCCCAACCTCCTTTCAGAACCTGATGAAAGGCTCAGTTTCGCAACCAGTGTCAGAGCAGAAATCCGAACAACCACAGAAGAGCCTGTGTATTCTTAATCATACCCTTACCCCATGGCATTGAAAGCAGAAGTTGAAAAGGAGATAAATAAGCTTCTTCAAGATGGTATCATTCGACCATCTAAGTCTCCTTATAACTCGCCTGTCTGGATAGTGCCCAAAAAAAAGATGCATCAGGCGAAAAAAAGTATCGTCTCGTGATTGACTATAAAAATTTAACTCAGTCACCATTCCGGATAGATATTCTATCCCGAAGATTAATGAGGGTATTGCCAACCTTGGTAAAAATAAATACTTCTCGATAATAGACCTTAAAAGTGGCTTTCACCAAATTCCCCTTAGGCAAAATGACATCGAAAAAGCAGCTTTCTCCTTCAATAACGAAAAGTTTGAATTCACCCGCCTACCATTTGGTGTCAAAAACGGGCCCTCAATTTTTCAACGAGCTCTTGATGATATTTTAAGAGAACAAATTGGCACACGTTGTTATGTGTACATCGACGATATCATCATCTTCGGAAAAGATGAAGTAGAGCACTTCGAAAATTTGGAAGCCGTGTTTAAAACTTTAGAAATAACAAACTTGAAGATCTAAATAGATAAATGCGAATCCTTTCAAGAAGAGATCGAATTTTTAGGATATGTCATCGGAACAAATGGTATAAAAACTAACCCTAAAAAGGTCCAGGCAATCGTCAACTTATCACCTCCCAAAACTCTCAAAGAACTTAGGTCATTCTTTGGAATGTCAGGTTATTATCGGCGCTTAAGTAGCAAAACCCCTGACATTCCTTGTAAGAGGGGAAGATGGACGAGTGTCCAAAAACGCCTCGAAAAATAAATCTATTCATTTAGACAATGAAGCGTTACTAGCATTCGATCAGCTAAAAAATTGTTTAATATCCAGAGACGTTGTGTTAACGCACCCCAATTTCTAAAGGGCTTTCGAACTTACAACTGACGCTTCTAACTACGCCATAGGAGCAGTCCTTTCGCAGGACAACAAGCCGATTATGTGGCTATCTCGCACCTTCAGTAAAACTAAGGAAAATTATGCAGCAAACGAGTAAGAAATGCTCGCCATCATATGGGCACTTAATTCCCTAAGGAACTTCTTGTATGGGTCAAAGAAGGTACGTATATATTTTTACTGATCACCAACTATTAACATACGCCTTATCGAATAAAAATACAAATTCCAAAATGAAGCGGTGGAAGGCAATACTTGAAGAGTACAACTAGGAACTCAGACTCATCCAGACCGCCCTTAGCAACTAACATCCACACACTAACGCCATCGGTACACAGTGACGATAGTTCTTCACACAATTTAATCCCTACTGTTGAAGTCCCAATCAATTGCTTCCGTAACCAACTCGTTCTTAAAGTCGGTGACGAAGACAGTTACCAGATACTTGATCCATTTAGCAACTACACCAGGCACATCATCATCAAGCCTGCATATGCAAATGTCGATATAATTAATGTGGTCAAGAGGTATCTAAATCCAAATGTCATAAACGGTCTATTGACCAACGAAGAGACAATGGGTAGAATAAAAGAAATCTACCCACTCCACTTTAAAAACTATCGAATCCGTTTTACGCAAAAGATAGTAGAAGATATGCCCAATGAAACTGAACAGGAAGATCGCATCGTCAGAACTCACCACCGAGCGCATAGCAACGCAGAAGAAAATAGACTCCAAATTCTGGAAAACTTCTACTTTTCGAAAATGTCTTCAAAAATAAAGAGATTGATAAAGCAATGTTCCATATGAAAAGAAAACAAATATGATCGCCATCCGAACAAGCCTTTACTCAATCCTACTCCTATTTCTACATATCCGGGACACACTATTCAAATCGACCAATTTTTCACTGAAAAACACCATGTGTTAACAGCTATTGACAAAGTCATAGAATTTGGTGAAGCAAAAATAATCGCTTCAAAATCTGCTGAAGACATGGAAAGACCTTTAAGAGATATCATCTTTTCCTTCTGCGTACCCGAAAATATAGTCATAGTTAACGAAGGTGCTTTGAAATCCCTCAGTTTATTATCTATGATCCATCATGTGTGTCCTCCAGGACGAACTTAGAATCACCCTCTTTCGAACACCTCCTTATAAAAGCGAAGTAAATTGGCAAGTAGAGAGATGGCAGATACCTTGATAGAAATTATGCGCTGTCAGAAAAAGGAAAATCCGCAACGCTCCTTCGAAGAACTACTCGAACGTTCCGTTAATGAATACAATTTTACTATTCATTCAACCACGGGAAAAAACCGGTCGAACTGTTTTTCGGAAAAAAACCCCAAATTTATCTTGAAAACTTTGAAAAAGCTCGTCTGTTTAATATAGAAAAAATAAAACTTCAACAACAGAGAGACCTCTAAAATCATAACAAGAAAAGAAAGCCTATAAAACAGAATGAAGCAGGCAACGTTATTTATGTTAAACGTAATAAGAGATTAGGTTCAAAATAAGCAGTACGTTACAATAAAGAAATAGTCAGAGAAAATAGGAATACAATAGTCTTAACTGAATCAGGGAAAGTCATCCATAAAAGCAATATACGAAATTAATTTTACTTCTAGAATCATTCTCGGTTCCATCATTTGCGAGATCCAAATTCGGGATTACACGAATTCCCAAATCATCGACATAGCTTCCAGACTAGCAAATATTAGTATATCCAAATTACCACCGACATTGCGAAGATTCTCGAACAGAACATGATGGAAAATATCATTTTCCCTTAGATCTCCCATGAATTGCAACAAAGCCAGGACCTACTAGATACCCTAAAGCAACGGAAAATGAAACGCTCCTTGAACTTCATCGGATCAGCTTGGAAATGGATAAGAGGTAGGCTTGTCATATGGACAAATTTTCAGCCTAAAGTGTTCCATCCATGAAAATGTTTCACGGAGCACTAAAACACGTGAAAAGCCGCAGGATGGTGAAAGATTTTACTTGGGCTAAAACGACCCTAAATACTTGTGTTTCTATTTACGTGTCCGCTCGAAATCTTGGGGTTCCAAGACTTTATTATCTTGGCGTCCTTTTAAAGACAGATTCGGCTTACGTTTTTTCTGCCTCAATTTATATACATATAAATATACATGTATATATATATATATATGTGTATATATATATAGTATATATAGTATATATAGTGTAGTCCGTTTAGTACGACTTTGCATATAACAACCAACCGTTTTTAGCGACGTAAGTATAGGCATATGTTTGGTTCTAATATGAGCCACTATGAAAGTACATCCGTTTAATGCGACTCCGCTTACAACGACCGACCGCTTTTAACAACGGAATTTCGCCCAAAATTGTCCGTTTACAACGACGACGAGCGTTGACGTGTTTACAAATAAATCCAAGGTTATACCCTATCACCACCCCGCGCACCACCTTGGAGTGCGACTGTTTATTTTACGGCAGTAATTTCCCAGTAGGACCAGTAATGCTTACTGCATCGATTCCGTAATCATTCTTCGGAAGCTAATACGGATCGTTTTCGCAATACCGCATCGTTTACTTTAACATGGCGATGTCATTGGCAGGATCCGTGCTAGCTCCATTTCGCATTACCAGGAAGCAATACTGGAATCAATGCCTCAGAATGCATTCCATCATTGATTCCAAGTAATGCCTTCTAGAACCGATTACCAATCATTGCGGAACACATTCTGAGGCATTGATTCCAGCATCGCTTCCTGGTAATGCGAAAAGGAGTTAGCACGGATCCTGCCAATGACATCGCCATGTTAAAGTAATCGATGCGGTATTGCGAAAACGATGCGTATTAGCTTCCGAAGAATGATTACGGAATCGAAGCAGTAAGCATTACTGGTCCCACTGGGTATGATCGCGGCACGATGTATAGGTGAATTTGGGGAAACCCACTAGCATTGCACATTTCTCAACTGGCATTACTTTGACCGGTTGTATCTAAGAAACTAGTGAATATAATTCAACTGTTTACTTTTTTTATTTGATTTCACAAAACAGAACAACATGTGAACCTTGCACTCATTGATTTTTTCAGACTTTTATTTGATTATTTTTGAATATTATACTCACATATATGTATTTCTTTTAGATTCGCTCGAATCACTTCAAATCACTACTGCACAGCACTCTTTACAATGTCTCAATCACTTACTTCGGTACAGCACTTTTTTAAATTCGTAAATGCTACCCGTTCGAAACCGTCAGAAGACTAGTTCCTAACGCTTTGGAATTTTAACACTTGAGACAATTATTACCTGCCTTGGTTAATTACTCACCTTGAGAATCCTGGCAGCCTTATGTTTTTGCTATCTACATTACAAACAGATGGCAATGAAATCACAAAACGAAACGAATATTTCCCGGAAAGATTGCTCGCACGATGATGATAAACGAGCCCAAATTGCGATTTTCGATCTTACATTGTTTTTTAGCCATTATTCCATGCCCTGGCAGTCGCAACTATGTCTCGACAATATGTTACCATCGCTTCATTTTTGCATTACTAGGTAATGTATAGAATTTTTCAATCACTCAATGATGACTTTTCAGATTCCCTATGCATTCCTTTGGAATGCATTCCATTTTCAAACATAGGCATCGATGAAATCATGCGTTACAAAGGAATTTTTTTAAGAACGTCCGTCAGCTATAACTTACTATCGCTTCATTTTTGCATTACTAGGTAATGTATAGAAGTTTTCAATCATTCAATGATTACTTTTCAGATTCCCTATGCATTCCTTTGGAATCAATTCCATTTTCCGACATAAGCATCGATGAAATCATGCATTACCAAAGAATTGATTCCAAAAAGTCCGACTGGGTTGTGGGTGATAAACGAGTACGCGTACAAAAATGGCTTCTAAAAAACGAAAAAGTTTCTCCATTGAAGACAAAAAGTGTTTTAATACAACGTTTAGAAGCTGGCGAGTCGAATGTAACGATTGCGAAGGAATTCGGTGTCAATCATTCGACAATATCTACAATTAAGAAAAATAAACACAAAATAGAACCAATGTTCAATGCGAATGTGTTAAAACCTAAACGCGTGAGGGTGTCGTCTCGAAAACAAGTTGACTTGGCATTTTTACAATGGTTTAAGCTACAAAGTAATCGGGGTATACCCGTAAATGGGCCTATACTTCAACAAAAGACAAATTTTTTTGCGAAGCAGCTAAACATTCCTAATTTAATTGTTCGGCGAGTTGGATTAACCGTTTCAAAAATAGACACAATATTGTCACCGGAAAATTTGCTGGAGAACAGAGCGATGCCACGCGGTCAGGCAAACCAAAGTTTGGCCTAATTTGTGCACACAATTTAGTGACGACGAAATATTTAATGCAGGCGAAACTGGATTATTCTATAAGCTAACGCCAGATAAAACATTAAAATTTCGAGTTGAAAAATGATCGAGAGGAAAACTTTCCAAAGACAGAATAACTGTGATGGTTGCAGCTAACATGAGTAGCACGATAAAAAAGAAGTTGTTAATTATCGGCAAGTCAAAGAACCCAAGATGTTTTAAAAATGTACGATCTCTGCCGGTAGAAAATGAGAGCAATCGAAAGGCCTGGATGACATCTGATATTTTTATCAAATGGGTACGCGATTGGGATCGTGAACTGCCTAAAAAAAGGAAAAACGACGGCCAAGGGACCGGTGATATTACGTCGTACTTAATGTTATCCAAGTGAAGCCTATGCAGGTACCCCACGTCAATTCTTATATATTTTTCGGTGATATTTTTCTGAAGCACAGGAGGCAAAAAGTGCACGGTGTTCACTTCCTTGATGGTGTACTGTACACCATTTAATTGGATAGATTCATTCCGAAAATGCAAAAGATATGTTCCGTTCAGGATATTCGTTTGATTCAGGTGTTGAAGTTCACCCAAAAAGTTACAAAGGTATATGGTGTTGTCCGTTATGACCTCTACAATAGGCCTGCCATGATACTGAAATTCACAGGAGGCATTTTTTCCGTCTAGGATACGCGATATGCAATTGTCAGAAGTTAACTGCTGGAGTTGACTTCTGCGACAAACCGTGGTATTCTGCATTATAGGACAGTTTCCCAACAAACCATATCTAATATTTTCTGCAACGAAAATGCTAGAATAGTTTAAGGCGAACATTTTGTTTTTAGATATGGCGGAGCGAATTAAAATATTACGAAAGTCAGTGTGCTCCGTTTTGGGAAGGCAGACAACGTAAAGGAGGAGGGTTCCCTTGATTAATATCATAGGCTCCGCGTGCTCGACAGCTTGAACTTCATTATGGTATCAAAGATTGTCGATTTGCGAGAGGATCTCGCTGATTTCCTTATTTTCCAGCAGATTCAAGTTGACAATACTCCATTTGGCTAGTTGAATTGCCCGAACAATTTCTTGAACTTCGTTCTTTAGTCTATCTAATTTGTAGAAAATAAATTGCTCAAAGTGGTTTCCATCCCGGGCTTTTAGGTTTGATACTATTGCGTTGTAACTGTCGATTAGCTGTGTATATATTTTAGTGAATTTTTGGTTAATTTTGAATTGCTGATTATTATTCGAAAGGATCTCATTCTGGCTTTTCAGGATACTGTTTCAATCAGTGGCATCTGGGTTGCCCGCAATCCACTTCCAAGCAGAGCCTATCCAGTTGGTGGAACGCTTGGGTCTAGGCGCTGTTAATTGGGTGAGTAGTCTTTCGACTTGGTCTACCCTGTGGCGAATCTGCGGAAGAAGGCTGCTTGATCTGTTAATCTGATGTTGTATGGCAAAGTCGATATTTGTCAATACTTCTCGATAATGGCTGAGGTCTATGGAATGTACCAAATTGAAGTTTCCATTGACAATTTTTCCGTAGCCTTGTTGCAAAGTGACAAGTGGGCTTGAATATTTATAGATGTCTAATGAAGAAAGTGCACCGCAGAGAGTTAACCTGGAAAGGGAAAGAAATCTAAAATTAAAGGCAAGGTGAATTTTGAAGTATTAAGGAAGGTGCTTAAAGGAGGATATTTAGTCCGGGTGCCTTGGAATATTTTTAAGATGTGCATTGTGAATTCTTTTTCCACTTTTGGTGGTGATTGTAACACGGTTGTTTTTTGCAACAATTTCTTCTTCGAAAAAAGGCTTATCTTTAGTTTTGATCTGCTTATTCTTTTTGTAAACCACTTGCCCTGGTTCATACTGATTCCCAGCTGTTTCCTTTGTTTCCATTGAATTTCATGCTTTAAATTTTCATTGAGCCTTGATTTAAAGTCTATTAGGTTTTGATAGTTAATCCTTTGCGATCTTCCGAAAAATACATCTGCTGGTTTAACATTTGTAACCGAATGGTAAGTGTTTTTGTACCTATCAACTGCAATGTTAACAAGTTCTTCGGATGTGAAGGCTGGATATTCCTTCCGGAGACATCTAAACATTTCCAAGATTGTTGAATGTACACGCTCTATCTGTCCATTTACCTCGCTTTTTTGCGGTGGTGCTAAATAAACGGTTATAACCAAGGATTCGATATAATTAAGCGTAATGGGGCTTATGAAACATCCTTCGTTGTCCGAGCCTAAAATTTTGGGAACAGAAAAATAATGAAGGAGTTCAATGATTTTGTCGCGTAGTTGAAGAGAAGATTTGTTTTCTATAGGGAAACACTTGCAAAATTTATTGAACTTGTCGATGCATGTGAGGTAATCGATATGGAGAATTTCTGTAGGATATTCTTGATTTGTTGTTTCCTGCAGTTGGAGTTTCTGTGGATGGCGATCGTACTTGCAGGTATTGCAAATTTTGCAGTTGGAAGTGTACTTCTTAATGAGAGGAGCCATACCAAGAAAAAAGCATTTCTCCAATATTTGCAGTTTATTCTCCTTTCCATTCCTACGAGATCTTTTATGCTCGGTTTCAACAATTTGAAATTTATTATCCTTATTCTGTGTATCGTCTACGACTCTCTGTTTGATTCGAATTTTAAATTTAGAGAAATTATTGACGTAGACTTGTTGTAGAAGCTGAAGGTACCGTTCAGGAATCTTGATACCGTTTACAACATTGTGGTTAAGATATTTTCGAAGTACCTCAGTCAGGCTGGATTGGTTAATTTCTCGCAAACAGATGTAGTGCCTGACGTAGTTTGGATGAAGTTGCTCGTACGCACATACTCCTTTGCCAGTGGATATTATTAGTTGATTCCTGAAAACGTTTATTGGGGCTTCACAGTGTGGTATAACAACTATTATCCTCGTCAGCGCTATGTGGAGTTGCTGTACTTGAGCTGCTTGTAAGCACTTTTTCTTCTAGTGGCAATCGAGAAAGAGCATCAGCGACCGCGTTTGCCTTACCAGGCTTGTAGACAAGTTCATAATTAAATTCTTCTATCCGAGCTTTCCACCTCTTGAGCTTAAAGTTGTGGTTCCTGTTGCTCATTGCAAATGTAAGGGGCTGGTGGTTGGTAAGAACCCTAACTTTTTTGGCTCCGTAGAGATACGTACGCAGTTTGTCTAGAGCCCAGACAAAAGCAAGCATTTTTTTCTCACCGGTACTATAATATTCTTCCGTGCGGTTTAATGAACGTGAAATAAACGTGATTGGCCTATTTTCGCCCATCTCGCCCTGTGATAGGACTGCTCCTATTAAACAGTTTGAGGCGTCCGTTGTGAGGACGAACGGCTTTTCAAAGTCTGGAAACGTTAAGATTTCGGAGGAGGTCAACAGTGTTTGCAAATTATTAAATGCCTCAAGTTCTCGTTTTCCAAGTGTAATTAATTTTTTCTTGGACTAGTTGACCTTAACTTGCGCAAACTCACCTAATCCAAGGAACGTCTTTAAGTCCCTGAGGTTCTCGGGGGGTTTGATTTTAGTAATTGCTTCAATTTTCTTAGGATCTGGTAGGAGTCCTTCTTGAGAGACTATATAACCCAAGAATTCGACTTTATCTTTTAGAAAAGATGATTTTTCAAGGTTTATATTAAGATTAGTGGTGTGCAGCCGAAGAAACACCGCTTCAAGGTTCCTCAGATGTTGGTCTTCGGTTTCGCCCAAGACGATAATATCGTCAATATAGACGTAGCAAATCTTTCCGATGAGTGGTTTAAGAACGTCGTCAATCTTCCGCTAGAAAATTGAGGGTGCATTTTTAAGACCAAATGGAAGTCCCAAAAACTCATATTTTCCATTTGCGGTAGAAAAGGCGATTTTGGCGATATCATTTTCCTTCATACGAATTTGCTGGAAGCCAGAGGTCAAAGCAATAGTCGTAAAATATCTGGATCTCCCAAAACTGGCAAGTGTGTTAGTGATGTCCGACATTTAGCCGTTTAAAATCCACGACCAATCTGTTTTGCTTCTCCCCTAACGAGTTTGGCTTCTTGGGGACAATCCAGAGTGGTGAATTGTATGGACTCTTGGTTGCACGTATAATTCCATCCTCGAACATTTTTTGTCTTTGCTCCTCCACGTGCAGTGGCGTACCCAAGGAGGGGGGGGGTTTACGGGTTCAAACCCTCCCCCTTGGGTAAACAAGTTTAGTCACGTAAATGAAACCAGACATGCAATCGGGCTAAAGTCTGCCAAAATTATTTTTGGAGGACTCCAACTTTGACTGGTGAAAAAGTATGATTAACTATGATTACATAATTACATCTTCATATCTACACCGAAGCACTAACAAACGTACCTAGTCAAGACTTCAAAAATATGAACCCCCCCTTATCAAAATCCTGCATACGCTACTGTCCACGCGTGTTCGTAAGTTAACCGGATAAGGATAGGCCTTGGTGTATATCGGATCATTTGTTGAGGTTCTTATTTCAGCACGCACATTTGTTTCAATTACCTCGCCATCGTTGATAGGTCCAAAAACACCTTGAAATTTGGCTAAAACTTTCCTCAGTTTCGCCTTAAGATTGTCATTTAAATGATCGCATTTGATTTCAAGGCTGTTAACCTGCTTGGATGATTTGAATTTCAAGGGAATCATGATATTTGGCTTAATCTGTAGAGTATGGTTTTTCCTGTCGATCACTGCTTCTAAATCTTGAAATGTATCGTCCCCAATAATTCCATCACAAGATTGCAGACCCGGTAAAACAAAAAATTCTATAGCGGCATTATTTCCAAATTGCTTAAAAAATCTACCGTGAACGTGTTGAGTAATAAAGACATCACCTGCTGCTGAGCGAATTTTATATGGGAATTTAACAGGTTTTGCCCCCTGGGATATATTAGTAGATATGAAATTTTTATTGGCTTCAGTGTCGACCAAGAATTTTAATACCTTGCCACTTCCAGTGATATAATTTAAGTAGGGAACGCTGGAGAGGCGTTCACCATAAAATTTAGATCGAAGTCGTCCTGACAGTCTTCGATATTACCTTCTTCATGAGAAATTTCGATGGGTGCATCGTAAGCGTTGTCAATAGGTTTATCCTGAGATTCTATGTTGTAAAGACGCTGTGATTTTCTATTAAATTGGGCGGAATCATTTGATCTTTTAAATGGTAGAAGATTTTGGGATGGCTTATTCGTATAATTAACATACCGAGAACAAATTGAACTATCTACATCCATTGGAACCAGGGTTACCAGGTTTTTCTCACTCTTCGCCCCCAAAAACTTCAATAAAAACCCCCAAATCGGACGAAATTCTTTAAAAAAGCCCCAAATAATTTAAGAGCAATCTTTTTTTACAAACTTCATAAAAAAACATTGATAATTAGCAAAAACTGTTGTCAAATAACTATATGTAACAAGTGAATTTTCATCTGTATTTCATAGAGAGTTGAAGTCAAAATAGAATAAATATACTTTCGAGACTTAAAATTAACACAAGTAGCAGCATAATGAAATTAAAGAAAAACTTTTAATATATTTTTGGAGTTTCATGTGTAATTTATTGAAATATGTAAAATTAAATAATATTCTTAAATTGTAGATGGGTTGAAACAAATAAATCTATAAAAATTTATTTAAAATTTAAAGATAAAATGGAACACGCACTAACATGATTTGCGTTACCTTAACGGACTAAAGCTGACTTCCCTTTTATAATTTGAAGGGTGTGGGAAATCATCAGAAAGTGTTTCTTCATCATTTGTTGAGCATAATCTATGTTAAAAACATTATGGCAGCAATATGACACCAAGAGGAACTCAAACTTCAATTGAATTAAAAAAAGCCATAATTTGGCAATCTGAAATCGGTAATATTGTGCATAAAATCGCTGAAATAGTTGGTGGAGCTCCCAAAACAGTATTGAACAAAATAAAACGTTATAATAGCATGACTGACACTGAAAGTAATAAAGAATATAAATAAATTAAATTTGGTGAAAGCTCCTTGCTAATGTGGAGTTTTATCTCAGCTGTTAGACATGGAAATCTTCATATAATTGAAGCAATAACGAACCAGGGGATGTATTTAAATGTCTTTAAAACGAATCTAAAAAAAAGTCCTCGAAAATTGGGAGTTGGAAATAATTTTTATTTTGATCAGGATGACGATCCAAAACATAAAGCTTATAATGTAAGAAATTTGCTCTTTTATAATTGTCCGAATGTATTAGAAACACAATCGCAGCCACCGGATCTAAATGTGCTTAAAAATCAATATCTAATTATGTTCCATTGTATTTTTGAAGTTGATTTCGTTATTTGTAAGAATTTTGTTAATGTTAGTATCATAAAATCGTTAACAGAAAATTTAAAAATGTTGGTCTTTAATTGTTCACCTATGATCCTTTTGAAATGAAAATTTTAGATTTTTATGAAATTGTGTATAGCCTTTTTTATTAATTCAATTTTTGCATTTTACTTGTTTTATTTTGATTTTGAGCCTCTGTAGGTTCATACATATTTCTTAAAACAACAATGGCATTTCGCAATTAAATTAAGCATTTTCTCAAAACTTTGAAACTTTTTCCAAATGATTTTTCCTTTTCACAGACTAAATATACATTTTCCCAACAGATTTTCCAACAGTAAAAAGTATTAATAATGTACCAGAATTCAATGATTTCGAATGATTTTCACCTTGAAATCAACCGATTTTCCTAATTTTGCACAATATAGTTTAAAAAATAAATTCAACGCAACATTGAATTATAACATTTTACTGCTGATATATGATATAAGTAGAATATAACGATATTTCTATTTCTATTGTTTTTCCATTATTTGACCCAAAATCGCGACGAAGACAATTGTGAGGCCCGTACGTGAAAATTTTCAACACGCAAGAAGAAGGTCACACGTTTAAGAGTGTTATTATTAAAATTATTTGTCTGCAGTTAAACGTCTCTACTGAAAATATATTTGCTGGATTATTCAATAAAACTATTTGCACCTGTAATATGTTGAGGGAAAATCGCTTAAAATTATCAAATTCTGAAACATTTAGTAGGCAAAATTACTAAACATCAGAAAGTTATTTTTTTTTTGAAAAATAGGACAAATAATTTGGGAAATGCTATCATCAATTTATTTTTGTAAATCGTGTAGTTTATTAAAGTTCAATGTTACTCAAAACTTCGAAAGCGTTGTCTTCTTCCGATCCTGCAAAGTACATTGCTTCCGTAAACATATCTAGCATTTGTTGGCTAGGTACAAAATCAGTACATCCTCCCTCTGAACGCAAACTAAACCTTAATCGTAATATTGCCTCTGATGTATTTAAGCTTTGCCTATTTCTAAGTTTATCTTTGATTAAATTATACACGGAAAATGCCCTTTCAACAACAGCATTTGAAATCGGTAGGGTAAGGATCGCAATAGCTAAATGTGCAATATGCTTAAATCGCTGCATTCCTAGCGCATTGCGCTCTTCGTATACTTTACTCCAAAAACTTTCCGAGTTACTAATTTCACACCTTGTCCATTCTTGCCTATGAAGTAAATTCCATTCTTGCTCAGTTTCGTCGACGTCACCACTAAATCGCTTAAAACTAATTGCAAGGTCGGTAATATTTGGCCTATGTTGACTAGTTGCATTTTTAGGCGAGAGAGAATCAGCTTTTTCCAAAAGATTTATATTATCCGGTATTCTGTACTGAATTTCTTCACACAAACGGACTAAAAAACTCTTGCATCTAGTTTTAACAATGTTGAGTACATAGTCGTGGACACCGGTGGAAGCCATTTGAAATGAATGGCCAAAATTTATAAATTTGTGGTCAATAACAAAATCATGAAATTTAAAAGAATGCAGTTTATGTCTACTTTCTTGATGCAAACGCTCTGCTGGAACTAACATAGCTAAATATAAATACAGTAAATCACCTAATTCCTTATATAGTTTTAAGGGATCTATGTTATCTGACTGAAACAATTTGTTGACTTCGGTAATCGATATGAGTGAAGTTTTTAAAAACACCAAATAAATGTAATTTTCGTTTTGGCTTAGCATAAAATGCAATCGTTCTGCTGTGTAACATCTTTCTGTTTCTTTAGAAATGGCAAAATGGAGCTTTAGAGACTCCCATTGTTCGATAATTTTGACTATCGCCGCATATCTAGAAAGCCATCTAGTTCCAGAGAGTTTGTCTATTTTCAGTGGAGTATTTTTTCCTGTCATAGCTGTATAAATTTTGTTATAAAGCTGTTGTCTTTTCGAACTCATTGAAAACCAGTTATAAGATTCTTTGACGATGAATTCTAAATGCTTTGGTAAAACAGAGCATGCATGCTCAGCAGCAAGAGGAAGAGAGTGACAAATACATTTCATAACCACTAAATCTGGTAAGTACTCTCTAAGAATTGTGGAGACTGAATGTCGTACTCCTACCATGACACTTGCTCCATCAACACCTATTCCTATTAAGCGATCTAATTTGAGTCCTGCGATCAATAAATGGGATTTCAAAGCATTAGTTATTGTAAGCGCGTCACCAGATTCAATTTCAATTATCTTGAAAAACGTAGTTTCAATTTTTCGCTTCTGTCGGCTAAAGTATTTAATCATTATGCAAAGTACTTTTTTCTTGTGTATTGACGTGCTCTCATCAACAATTAATGAATAAGCACTGTCTGAAATATCCTTCAATAAATCTTGCAATAAACAAGGAGCAATGACGTTGCTTATAAGAGCAGTGCACTTTGTCCGGTGGAGCTTTAAATCGGATAAAACTTCGGAAGTTGGATCCAAATTTTTAATGATGATCCCCAAATGATCAACAGTTCTTAGTGAACAATGTTCTCCTATGAAAGCTGCTATTTTTAGCTCTGCTATCTTTTGCTTAGCTGAAATTTGAACTGGAAAAAACTTAGAAATTGTAGAGCATTTTTTTTTCTTACTCAATAACTTCTAAATGCTTTTTTGTTTTCCCATGAGAAGCTAAATCCTTTTTATGAGCCAGTAAAGTGCATTTACAAAATTTACACAAAGCTCGAGTATCATCGCCAGGCACTTTCTGCAACCACTCTGAAATTGGACAGTTTGAATGTCCTTATTGAACTCGAGCACAAAAATGTATAATACAAAAGAATGCAAAATTATCATTCACAGTCTAAAAACTAACCGGAAAACTCAGGTAAACTTTCCCACTCTTTGCGATATCGACGAGCGTATTTTTTCACTAACGAAGATTCTTGTGATGAAGACATTGTTCTATAGAAATATGAAACTTTACATAACATTCAGAAAACAAAACTTTTAAACAATTTTACCACATTATCTTCACACCTAAAACAAGTTTACTGCACTATTTGCCTACATACATTTGTCGTTTGATTTTGCCCATCAGGAGAATCCCAGGAATTTCTGCCTCACATTCATGAATTTCATGGTATCAATGATAATATGCTGAATATGCCAATACTTGAAGTCTTCGAATGGCACAATGAAACTTATTTTTAGTATGCAATAAGTGAATCAGATTTCATAAATTACATTTTGCAAACAATTGATTAATTTGATAAAACCCCCATTTCACCCCCAAAATAAAAATATAATTACCTAACCCCCAATATCTCCCCAAAGGTATGTAAAAACCCCCAACTTGGCAACCCTGATTGGAACAGGTGGCTTAGGTTGAGTTGGCCTTTCTGGAGGGTTTGCATTAAATGGTTGCTGTCTAGCATTGTGTTGAATATTGTAAGCCTTATTCTGTTCGGGGAGGCTTAGTCGACGAAAAAGGTTTTGTGTATTCGGGTTTGTCATACGATAAGAGGGAAATATTTGGTTGGTTGGTGCCGTTACTATTTTATCAAACCTATTTTGGTGTATGGAAATGTTCGTGAAATTTAAATTTTGAAACTCCAGACAGAAAGCATATGCTTCGGGCAATGTCTGAGGTTTCTGTATAGTTAACATCTTGAAAAGGTCACCATTTAATCTACGCATAAGCACGTCCAGAGCCCTGTTCCTATAATTTTCGGTTAAAGCCGTGATAGTTTCCTGATTATAATCTTCCGCCCTGATCTTATTGATCAGCAAGGAAAGCTGATGTTTCACTAAAGCGTAAAACTCATCAACAGTTTTATTTCTTTGAAACATGGTATGAAGTTGATGCTCAAAGGTTCTAACGTCGCGTTTATCTGCATAGTGCAGTGATAAGCACTTTTTTATGCTACCTCAGTCATCATTGAAAATATTGTAGGATATTAGTGCCGCGTCGGCGGGGTCTCTTATTTTCTGCCTGATATGTCGCAAAATAGCCCTGTGGATAGGTTTTTGACGAACGATTTCGTAGTCCTGCAGAATGGTCTCAACGCTATGTACCCAGGAAATGTATTGCACGGGGTTGCCCTCGAAAATTTGAAGGTCCCTTACGCAATCGGGTAGTTTTTTGATATCGTTGAGATCACTTTCTGCTTGAGGACGAGGGAGAGTCACACGAGGACTCGAAGAACTACTTTAAGCACTACTTTGAATACTATTTTGAGCTTGTTGCTCAATAAGATTTAACCTCACTTCGATCCTTTTATTTGCTCAATCTGAGCATTAATCGCCCCGGTCAGTTGCTTGATCGCGTCTTGGAAAGCGTCCATTTTCGATAAAGGGTTACAGGGCGATAAATACAAAGCACAAATAGGATAAAGGAGGTTCTACTTCAACCGAACAATAAACGCGTAACTTTCGATAAACGGAACCGACTGCGATTGCACTAGCTGTGTTTACAATTAATTCGTGTAGTGAATTTCTTTCACTTAATTGATCACAAAATATATAAATTGAATATTGAAATATATAATTGAATGATTTCATAAAATAAATATATAAATTGAATATTACAGGCTTTGAATGATTTTACAAAATTTCAGAAACCGAAATGTTTTCCAAGTGTAAAGCGATTTTAAATTAGAATTACTGAGAACTTACAGGATCCAAAATTTGAACATGCTGCTTCTCGGGACTGTCCGCGTTGGTACTTTTTGGCTGCGGCCATTGATAAGTTGGTCGCCCCTACTGCGGCGCGGGTGCAGATCACTCGCAGAGTATTTCCTTACGAAATCGATCCTTTAGCTTCCACTTTCACTTTCAGGGTGTGGCTTCCCGCGTTGAGTTTCCTGGTTCGCAAGTTGGGA